>JAUZST010029378.1:0-29610 GCA_034779995.1 Parotocinclus haroldoi | reverse complement strand
TGTAAAGCTGCTTTGAGACGATGCTACATTGTAAAAAGCGCTATATAAATAAAATTGAATTGAATTGAATTGAATTAGCATCATGCTTGTTTGAATGGCCACTGGCCTGTAGATGAGTGTAATCAGCGTAGTCCTCACATGATGAGGTAGCTCTTCTATGTTGTGCCTTTATGTTGTCCTTTTCACCAGCAGCTATTTAATTTTCATGACGTTCAATTTTTGACAATCCTCACAGCACTTAACACCATACACTATATTACTTTGGTTGTTCTGGTGTCTGGATAATGTGGATGGACTGTATGGATGTCTAACTGACTTTGACAAAGACCGCATTAAGTTACACAGGGCCTGGGTAAGACACTTCACTTCACCTCCTCTCTAATTCACACCATCACCCAATGGCCTTCTATCATTGCTGTGATTAACTCATGATTGCTCATATTCAGAACTCTGGGTCTCCTCTGAACCTTCCTGTTCATCAGCCCATAGTTTGACCTCTGTTTATTTCTTTAATAAATATCCTCCTTGGTTTTTGGTCCGTTGTCTGTGGGTACTGCATCCTTGGTTCCTCCCCCAAATCTAGTGGAATCCTAGGGACTCCACGAGACTTCTGTCTGTAAAACTTTCATGATGAGGATTCTGTGAATCTAATGAAATAATTGCAGATATGCATATTTTTTACATTTATTTATCTGTTATTATTTACTTAGTTTTAATATTAATATAAACTTAATTATCTCAATTCTTTGTCTTTTTGAGTCTTGGTCCTCCCAAGGTTTCTCCCTTAAAACATTTAGGAAATTTTTCCTTTGCACTGTTAACCTAGACTTGCAATTTGACTTGGTCTTGGCAGTGATATTTGATATGCGAGCTGGGCATATGTGATCTATTTTTGTTTTTAGGCAATAGGTTATGGTTATGAGTAAGCTCTGTGAGGGGGGCAGAGCCTCGTGTGCTTGTAATCATCTGAGGTATCTCTTTATCTATCCATGTAAAGGGCCGGTGACAGGGTTTATTTTACGAAAGCATCGAATGACTTTTCAAACTTAAATCTTGGGGATTCATTGACTAGCTTCTGTGCCTCTGGGTGACGAATCTCTTTTTGGAATGATTTGGAAAGCTTTGTAAGAGGAGTTGTGAGGCCCACCGCAGTTCCTGCACTTCAGTGGTTTCTGACAGGGAAGGTCATGTCCCTCTTCTCCACAGTTGCTGCATGTTGTGCTACCTTTGCAAGTGGATGAACAATGACCATTTTTTTGGCATTTGAAGCAACTAATAAGGTTGGGGATGTAGAGATGTCCACTCTGATACCCTAGTAAGACCATAGTTGGGGAAATGGATTTGTTAAAAGTAGTAATGTATGTATTAGTATTGCTACTTTTGTCATGCATGGCCAAAATAATTTTTGCAAAAAACACTGGTATGTTTTTTGTATTACCAAATGTCTTGCCATCACATGATCATGAGCCAGATTTAACATATACTGTCTAAATGGCTCTGGTACCATTATCTGGAATACACACATATCTCATTAATTAGAAGGGAAAGGCGGTGCCCACTTCCAGATCAAAACTCCATCCTGGGCATGAATAAATCTGCCCAGGCTTGTAGTAACAAGACTACAGTCAGTAAGGGGCAAAGTCAAGGTAGATAAAGCCGTTTCCACCCTGACTTGTATAGACCAAGCCATTAGGAAATATATCACATAATTCCTAAGCCAATCCCTGGCAATTTAATACGCAGACACTCCACAGCATATCATATGCATTTTCAAGACACAACACTGAGTCCATATTCACCAAGGGATTGCCTTTTTACCAAAATGTTTTTCACAGGGATGGATTCCTCAGCAGACATATAAAGAATACCACATAGTTACATTTATCAATATTTCTATTGAGTAGTCTTGCCATCTCAATTCACATAGATCTGAGAATTTCTTCCAATCTGCCTTATTAAATCGCCACCTGTGCAGAAATACCCTCTCTTACCTACCAACCTCTATCCCTGTTTCACAAAAAATAGGATAATGAACACTGCCCAGAGTAGTAACATGTAATACATCAAGTACTCTTGCCAGCCAGGTCGGAAGAATCTGGAGTTGGTGCAATTGCAGACTTCGTTTCACTAAAAATATTAAGCCTAATTCTCTCCTCCATTAAAAACTCATCTACAGTCAAACTGTTGCAATCAGTGATAGAGACACCCCATAAATGGAATGTCTAAAGAACCATTTTTAAGGTTATTCATTACCTTGAACTTTCTACGTGTGTCCCATATCTCCACTACCAGTGAATCAAATTCACCACGTATGTGATTAACTTTAAATACAATTTCAAGTTTCTACACATTCACCATCACCTTGTAAGTTATGCCTAGTGACTCACATGGTCTTTATTAACATCAATAACTATGCATGCTGAACTTCCCCCAGAGAAGCTACACTACCGACAACTTTCAGAGCTTCAGCATAGGTTAGACCCTGTATGGCTCTGCCTTGTTGGACCTCTGCAGCTCCTTTCTGCACCTCACATCCTCCATATGCATTTATGGTCCAAACCACAGTTACCACATTTAGGTTTGACACCCTCTCCACAATGCACATAATCTTTTCTTCCCTCTGCAACCTGCAGCTATATGACTGTACCACTGAGATTTAAAACATTAAATAGGTCAAGGAATATACACCCTCACCAGAAAGCTCTTATATCCCAGATTAACCCTATCTGGCAAAGTGAAACCATCAAAGCATAACATAACAGACTGACTCCATTTATGTAGCCTTTAAGCCTGACAGCCTCAACCACAGTACCTCCTGACAAATTGAGCTTGATCTGATCCATTCATATATCCAAGGGTACCTATGTGACCACACCTCGGAACCACTGTTTGTTTTGGCAGTATCTTTTTGCCTTCAAAATATTTTAATTTCCACGCTGTTTCTTTTAACACTTTAATTCTTTATCCTGACATTCATGTCCCCTAGCACGGCTTTGATTTTAGAAATTAACCTGACTGGATTTACCATGAAATCAGACTCAGACACAAATTGAATTAGAACGACGTATTTTTCCTGTATGGCCACCGCAGGTAGGGAGGTATCACAGTACACCCATAGCTCCCCAGGTGACTGGGAAGACCTATTACAAGAAAGGGAGTGAAAGCACATACACACATACACACAACCCAGTGCGCAAATACGTCCAGTCCACAGCCATAACAGTCTGTTAGAGTTCACATTTGCCTATTGTGTGCCTTTGTATGTGTTAGCTTTGTATGTCTGTATTTGTATTGTCTACTTATTTAACTGCGTTATAACTGAGTGACTGGGTGTAGTACACTTTGTGTATGTTGTTTCTGTTTTTCTCTCAGTTCACTGTAAATAAACCCTTCACGTCTATAAACGCATGTCTACCTCTGTCTTCCTTCTGTTCTGTGTCTACTGTTACAGTTATAAAAACTGGTAAAGCTCAGAATATAGATTTCTGTCCCAATATGCATCATCTTTCATTTCATTTCATTTCATGTTGGTTACTGCTGTTCACAATTTTATGTTCTTGTGACATGACATAATTTTTCTTCCTTCAATATCCAAGAAACATAGTCAAGCATTTTGAGCCTGCATCAGCCTCGTACTAATGATTAAATTAGGAAATCCCTATGTTTTTTTTTTTTTTTTTTTTAATGAACTGTGATGGAGTTTAATCTCATTTTAAGGGATTTATGTGGTAGTTTATCTTGACTTGTTTCTCATTCATTTTTCAAGGCTATATCACAATCCCAAGTTTAAAAAAAGCTTGGACTAAAAATGCTAATAGAAAAATATGCATTGCTCTTAATGTACTTTGACTTTTATATCAAATATTGCAGACAGTATGAAGCCAATATATTTAATATTTCCTCTGTTTAAATTGTTTTTGTTATTAAACATTCAATACTGCATTTCAAAAGTGCAAAAAAAAGTTAGGACAGGGCAGATTATGGCTAGTAATGGGATTTAAAAAATGCCTTTATGATTTAGTTTCAAACAAGGGATGTCAATAGGTAAACTGAGTCTGAGGTGGGCAGAGAATATCCAGTGGTTAACAAATGTGTTTTACAACAATATTCCTCAAAAAAAGACTGGAAGGAAATTCAATATTTTAGTTCTGAGTTGAGGTTTTTACATTTTTTGTTGAGCAATGAATGGATGTTCCTGGAAAATGCTGCCATCACAGAACAGACCTTTTTATCTTTAGTTCAGAGCACACAGTGTCTCTTTTATCAGCAAAAATACCTGGAATACTGATAAATCTGAGCACACGTTTCCACTGTGATGGTCCACTGCAGATGCCTCTGAGCCCAGAGAGGTCAAAACATGGACGCAGTGTGCTCGAAAGATGTGCTGACCAAAGAGGAAAAAGACCATTCAGACTATTATCTTACATGGTATGGGGTTGTGTTCTTGGCAAATATCATTTTCAATATCATTTCAAGTCTTTCAAGATGACATCCTTTCCAGTGACTTTAATGTGTTGTTCAACAAGATAAAGCAAAAAAAAATCAAATTAGGCAAAATTAGGCCTGAAATATTGAAATACTGTTTTTCTGTTATGGTGTATGTTGGACCCAAGGATGCGGAGACTAAGGATAATATGATAATAATGGGGAAATAATATATAAACAAACTAAAAAGGGATCGGATGTTGCATCCTATGGGGGATCAATGCGCAAATAGTTTGCGAAGGGGCAGCGAGCACGATAAGGTGACGATTTGGGATGTCTCCCAAATCACGTGCCGCAGAGGACTCCAAAACGTCAGTGACACGGAGGAGCTCCGGAACGCCAGAGGGCGAGCGTCAGTGCAAAAAAGCCACGCCACGCCACGCCATGCCACGCCATGCCACGTCTTGTTCAAAGAGCACCGCCGGCTAGGGTGAAGGCGCCGGAACGCCAGAGGGTGAGCGCCAGCTCAAATGTGCGTGCAGCGTGAGCGTGAATAAACCGTGCGAGGAAGTCGGGCCTGGGCGCGTCTAGTAAACGATCACAATAACTCACGTTACGAATGGAGGACCGAGCGAACGGTTAGCGTGTGTGTCAAGATGTGCGCACGAATGGAGTGAGACGACCTGGTGACGAACAATGCCAGAAGCCACACATAAGTACGGAAATGGCAGGTGTTCGTCATCACGCCAAAAAATTAGACACCAGTTAGAAACCGCCTCACCGATTGCTCTGTAACAGCAATCAGCGAGGGCGGCAGAACGCTACAGGGCAAGAGATGTTTCTTTCTTTGAGAAACATTTCAATAATCTTTTCTCAAATGTGTTGACAAACTGGAAATCTTCTGCCTTTAATAGATGCTGCCTTTGTACCAAATCATGATTATAATCACCTATTTAAAATCACATAATTTCCTTATGTTAGCCATAGCTCTAAAGTGCTTCTTTTTGAATGTTGCAGACCTGAAATGCAGGAATAGATGTTTATTAACAAATGCAATTAAGTTATCAAGATAAAACATGGAATATCCTTTGTACATACTGTTTCTAATTAAATGTAAGAAACAAACGCTTACAATTTTCCATACCTTCCCAACCTTTGCTAATTTGGGGTTTATGGATTTTTTTTTTGCTTTATCATAAGACAAGCAGATATGAAGTGTAATAGAGCCATAAGATACAGCATGAAGCTGAAAAACACTGACATACGGATAAATTTTATTTGTCTAATTTCAGGCATTTAGTGATTTAAATAACTGTTCACTGAAACATTTTCTCAAATCATTATATTTTCATTTGCGTGTGTGACATACAATATATTTGTCATGTATTACTTTAAGTATTATTTGGAATTACAAATGATAATGCAAACACAATCCAAATTTGTTATCCGATGCTACAGAGCTAAAAAGCTAGCATAACAAAAGAAAAATAATCAAGCTCATATAAGCTATATATAAGACTTTTTTCATTCATTTTACCCCATTTAATTAATGCTAGGGTACTCATTGGCCTGGCCTATGCGATCAAAAGTGAGTCATCATTTATACATTGATTCATGCCACACCGCCTGCTCGGTACAGGTTAGATGGCTGGTGCTAAAAGTCAACTAGTCTAGATAACATACTGTAATTTCATGTACTCAAGTACTTTGCAGAACAGCTCCCCCAGG
This sequence comes from Parotocinclus haroldoi, assembly GCA_034779995.1. Classification (NCBI taxonomy): domain Eukaryota; kingdom Metazoa; phylum Chordata; class Actinopteri; order Siluriformes; family Loricariidae; genus Parotocinclus; species Parotocinclus haroldoi. The sequence goes on along the minus strand of JAUZST010029378.1, from coordinate 23,457 downwards.
AAGGCAATTCTGCCCACCTGCCTCAAAAGAAAAACCATTATACTAATGGCCAAAAAATGCAATCCAGTGTGCATTAATAAGTTCCATCTCATCTTTTCAGACCAATATCAATTGTTTTAGAGACTGGTTTACAACACACAAAGGACCACTTCCCCAAAAATCTAGCCCCCTTCAGTTCTCATATAAAGCTAACCATCACCCTCCAGCTCACCCTGAAAAAACTGAGAAACCAGATATATCTTCAAATTTTCATCAACTTTAGCTCAGCCTTTAACACATCACGGCAAAGCAGTATCACAGCAACTGGTGGAAAAGCTGTAGTTGCTGAATGTGAACACTGGCACCCATAACTGGATCTTGCACCTCCTGTCACAAAATCATCAGACAAAGTCAGCTAGGAAAATAACTGGTGTCTGCCTACCAAAATCATCTAATAGACAAACTGCATCTGTAAGGTGTCCAGCATTTTGGGTGATCACTCTCACCACTGGCTTGACTCTTCATGTTGGTACAATGGCATATATACTCAGGTCAATTTACTTTAAAGTATGTAGCCAGCCAATGTAGCAACACCAAAAAAGTTAATGACATGAGATAATTTTACACTGTATGGGTTTCAAAAGTGTGGTGTAAAAGACCAGAATATGTTGTGTTGTGTATGGTAGTCACTGGGATTATATGCTTTTGACCATTATACTCACAATAAAAAATATTTACCAGATACAGTATATCAATACATATTTGTGGATAGCATATTCACTGTTGTCCATCGAACTCACCAAACCAGCATATGCTTCTGAACAGCATAGAAACTACAAGCATATCAGCAGTTTTTAAAATTGCACTCATGACATTCAGCATTGGTGCATGGAAATAATGTACTAAAAAGTTATGGGTATATCTGACAATATGTTCTGGTGAAAAAAAACACCTGAGAAATTCTATAGACCACATTTTCATTACATGCTTCGTTGCTGTTATACTCCAAAATTGTATGCATTTCAAATCAGCATTTTTATTTAAAAAATTAATTTTAGTTTATCGTAGGAAAGCCATGTGTTTCTAGAAAAACATTTTCAGACTATCTAGAGTGTCTTTAACACACACTCATATATCATATTTCTTTCTTTGTGTTCTTCAGTAAAGCTGACAGAGTGGTTTGGGGTGGTTGAGATTATATGAACCTCTCTTCGCCTTAGTGGAAGTTTTGTGCCTTACACATTCCTCCTCCACCCCATCACTGCATGTCAGCTTAATGTCTGCTGTAGACTGAATGTGGTCTCCCTCTCTCTCTTTCTCTCTCCCCTCCTTCCCTCTCTGTGTATTCTCTTTATCTTTCACATCCAACACAAATCCTCAGCTCTTCTCTGACTCAGCTTTAGCACAGAACAGGATTTGCACCTAATTCACATGCCACCCTTCTTAACAAGTTAAATACAACTTAGATCAAGTAGGACAAGACTACCTACCTAGGACAAGAAGGCCTTTTACTTTTCACTATCATTTATCATGAAACAGCTGATGCTAAACAGTCAAACAAGTCTTTTCAGAAGAAAAAAATCGTAGTTTCTTTTTTTGACTCAAAAATAAAGCATCAGCATGCATTTACACAACATTTGAAAAGATGCACGGATGTAGAAAAAAACATTCTGGTTGATGTGGGATGACAATATAATTGTCATTTTGTCAGGTGTAGAAAATAGTTATTATGAAAGGTATTTTGAAGGATGTGACATATCAGTCAGTTTTGTATTGAAAAGATAAGAAATTGTATTTCATAATTTACTGTTTTTATGATAATATCAGCTAATACATTATTTTAGGCTTAATATGTGCCACAGCACTGCAGTGTTACAGTATTCACTGTTTCTACTCACCTGTAGTTATTACCTATGTCCAATCACAGTGTAGTGGTATGTCAGAATACACACACGCACTTCCAGTGGTTGTACTTCCACTACACTACTCCATCCTTCGTGGGCAATTGTAACCATGGCAACCTGTGCTTCAATGCAGGGTCTGTGGCATAAAGTCCAGCCCACATCACATAAAATCATCAGAGCTTATGTTATTACAGATGAAATCCAGAGCAGTGCTTTATCATAGTACCAGAAAGCAAAGCTGAAGGGCATAAAAACATCCTCCACAAAAAAGGAAGCACTGCAGCAGTGAGAGTGAAGGAAGTGTTGTATTCCTAGTAATACTGGAGGGTTAGTAATACTTTCAAGAGTCAGAGAGAGGAATATTGTGATGCAATCATTTGGTAGTTGTTGTTAATCTTAGGAATACAATAATAATAATAATAATAATAATAATAATAATAATAATAATAATAAAGCGCTTGATTATTTCTTATTTTTTTCAGTTTATTCCTGCATGCAACACAGGCAAGAACAATCCTAGGCATAGTCCCAATCCATCACAGGGCACACATATTCTCTCACACACACACACACACACACACACACACACACACACACACACACACACACACACACACACACACTCATTCCTGTGATTGCACATACAGTATACAGTCTTGGATCCTGCAATTCTACTCCAGCTCTGTTGCTGGTTGGTGGTTCTTTGATATTGTTTCTTGTCTGGTTCTGTGTCTTGCAAGATCCATGTTTGATTTGCCTGTTGGATTTTTGTTCCAATGAGTTGCGCCAGGTGGGATTGTGTAGTTTGTGAAGTGATGGTGGATTATGGTTAACTTTGGTGTTGGTTTTCAAATTGTATGTATATACAATGGAGGAAATAATTATTTGATGCCTTGCTGATTTTCTAAGTTTGCCCACTTACATAGATTTGAACAGTCTATAATTTTAAGGTAGGTAGGTTTATTTTAGCAGTGAGAGATAGAATATCTAAAATTACATTATATAAAATAGACTTAATACTTGGTGGCAAAATCCTTTTGGGCAGGCACAGCAGTCAGAGTTTTTTGTAGTCGATGATGAGGTTTGCGCACGTCAGGAGGAATTTTGGTTTACTCCAAAATGAATCCTATGATCTCTAAATCATTAGGATTTTGAGGCTGTCGATTGGCAGCTCCCTCCATAAGTTTTCTATGGGATTAAGGTGTAGCCACTCCATGACCTTAATGTGCTTCTTTTTGAGCCACTTATATATGTTATGTTTATGTTTATGTCAGTATGTTTTGGGTCAATTTTGTGCTTGAAAACCCAGCCACAACCCATTTTTAAAGTCCTGGCGAAGGGAAGAAGGTTGTCAGTTTTATGGCACATGGCTCCATTCATTCTCCAAATTGATGCAGTAAAGTAGTCCTGTGCCCTTATCAGAAAAACACCCCAGAGTTTCCACCTCCATGCTTGACAGTGGGGGTCATAGTCAGCATTTCTGTTTCTCCAAACATGGCGAGTTCAGTAAATGACAATTTTTTCATCTCATCTGACCACAGCACCTTCTTCCAATCATTCTCAGAATCATTCAGTTGTTAATTGGCAATTTCAGACGGGTCTGCACATGTGCCTTCTTGAGCAGGGGGACCTTGCGGGCACTTCAGGATTTTAATACATTACAGTATAATGTGTTACCAAATTTTCTTGGTGACTGTGGACCCAGTTACCTTAAGATCATTAACAAGTTCCCCCCGTGTAGTTTTAGGCTGATTTCTCACCTTCCTCATGATCAAGGATATGCCATGAGGTGAGATTTTGCATGGAGCCCCAGGTCAAGGTCGACTGACAGACATTTTGTATTATTCCATTTTCTTACAATGGAAACGACAGTTGTCTTCTTCTCACTCAGCGCCTTACTTATGATTTTGTCCCTGACATCCTTAGAAAGCTCTTTGGTCTTGCCTATGTTGGAGAGGTTTGAGTCTGACTGATTAATTGAGTCTGTGGATAGTTGTCTTTTATACAGGTGACAATTTAAGACAACTGTCTTGGTAACTGCAGGTAATGAGTTAATTAGGAGCGTCTAACTGGTCTGTAGGAGCCAGAACTCAATGGGGATGAAATACTTCTTTTATTTATATATTTTTTTATATTTATATATTTTATACAATGTAATTTTCTGGATAATCTCTCGCTGTTAAAATAAACCTACCCTTAAAATTATAGACTGTTCATATCTTTGTAAGTGGGCAAACTCACAAAATCAGTGAGGGATCAAATAATTATTTCCTCAACTGTACCACCTCTGAGTATTGTGTTGGTTGTGTTGCATTGTGTACAATGAAGTTAGTTCTGGTTTTGCAGGTTATTATTGCATGCAACTTTAGTGTTCTTTAGCCATTAGCATTGCTCATAGCTAGTTTTGACCATTTTTATTATGTCTCCTGTTAATTAACCAAGTACACTTGTCCTTTCGTTTACCTGTATAATCTCTTTTGTTACTGATGGTGACAGAAGACCAGAAAAATATAAAGAAGTTGAGATATGATCAGATGCATTTTACGATGAGAAGCCCAAATCTAGACTTAAGTGTGAATGCCCTTATGCACTCTGGACTGTGCTGCCTTGTCCCATTAGTAATCCTCTAACATTGTGCAATATGGACTCGGACACAGAAAGCCTTTGTCTGGCTAGTATGGCTCAGAGTCCAGCTCCACTGCTTTCGTGCTTGGCGGTGTGGGAGGACCCCTATCAATGATATTATTTGTTAGCTCCACATCCACAAAGGTGCAAGAGCCCTGTGGATTACCAACTCTGTAATGTTCAGTTGATCATGAGTGAAATGGTAGCCTGTAGCCTGGTTGTTTGGAACCTTATGTGTCTGAAGTGCCAGCCTGATAGAGGGCTCTGGTTATGGTTATGTAGAACTGCACCATCAGCTCTCGTGGTAGGTTGAACTTCCTTAGCTGGCAAAGGAAATAAACCCTCTGCTGAGCTCTTTTGATTATGGAGTTGATAATGCTGTCCCACTTAGGATGTCCTAGGACATTATTGCACCCAGGAATTTCCAGAACTCCACAGCCATCACAGATCTCTTGAGGATAGTGAGTGCTGGCAGGGTCGGGGGACCCCTCATGGAGTGCATGGTCATCTCAACAAGGTTGTTCTGACTGCCCCAGAAGACCTGATCAACTGCGATTCTGTATGCAAACTGTACTGATCACTTATGAGGACAATGACTGTAGTGTCATCTCCATACTCAAGAATTTTAACAGAGGAATTTGCGGAGGTACAGTCATCCGTGTACACTGATAAGAACAATGGGGAGAGTACATAACGCTGTGGTGCACCTGCGATGATGCTGTTCCGTGCCAGTAAGAAAATTACACTGCTCACAAAAATTATGGGATTTCATTACGGGATATTTCATTTTTAAATATATTCTAAATTTGTGAGCAGTACAGTTATCCTTCGTAAGGTAGAGGCTGGTACGCTGAGTTCAGTTTGAGCTGAAGTCCTAAAACAGAATTCTTGCATTATATCCTGGATGGTCAAGATGCTAGAGGACAAAGTGGAGACCCATGTTTTGCCTTTATGCAAAACCTTGCAAATAGACACCACTGTGCAGTTTTGTCTTAAGAAGCACAGTCTTCTTCTAAAAATGGGCACCAAAGAACAAGCGTCATATTCTGCCCCATTACCTACCATAATTAGCCATAAATGGACAAAGCATTTTATGAATTCAGAGTGTGACATTCATTATTGAGTGAGATAGTGGAGACAATGGCAGAGCACTAAGTTAAAGGTATACAATTAGAGGAGTACAAAGCAAAGGCAAGAAAGGTTATTTGGTGAGCTCATAGTCAGGTTACGAATAAAAGATTAAAGGGAGCAAAATGCAGCTGCTGCTGGATTTACAAATCGCTTCGTGGCAAAGGTGTTCTAATCTAAAAGCACACGCAAGGAATAAATTTGCACACAGAGAGAGTGAATATCTATACCTTACCCTTAGCTTTTGATACCAAATGGACTCTATAACTGGAGATTCAAGAGAGGAAGTGAGTTAACTTTATAGAAAAAGAAAACATTTACTTATGTTAAAACAGACACCGCACACATGCAGTATATACCATTTTAATGATTAATGTACACAAAGATTCCTATTAAATACTATATTATATTTAACCTCTATATTATCTTATTCTGTACAGAACTATTTCACACATACTGTAGGTATCTACTTTTGGAACTGTAGAGATGTTTACTTGTTAGTAGTAGTTGTAGTGTTTAATATCTACTTTAAATAATAGATGGCAACAAAACGAACTAACATAACTAACATAGCTCTTATGCTAATAGAAGAGAATGCAATATAGAGGAGCGAAAAGAAAATGCAAAGTAGAAAAGAAAACAATGTCCGAACAATAGCAAGATAGGAGAAAAGGAGTAGGAATTTCTGGTAGTGTACAAAGGAAAAGTAATAACTGTTGTCACTGATGAAATTAGAGTCATCATGTAAACCATGTAATAAACTATGGTTTATGAGAAGAGCTTCATTTATCCTTACTATTGGTATGTCACACATTAACAGCAGGCCACCAGTCCCACTGTCACAATGAGATTGCTACCGCGATTTCGTCTGAAAGCCGTCGCCCAGGGCACCTCCCCTTCTGGCTTCTTCTCTGTTCTTCTCCCCTTCTCTTTCAGCTTTTCTTCCTATCTTGCGGGTGGCGCTTCCGCCACCCTTTCCTTCCCCTATTTATACCGCTCTCCGGCTTCTCTTCCTTGCCGGTTAATATGCTTTCTATGCTGTCTAAGCGTCCATTCGCGTTCTACCGGCTTCGTCCTCGTCTTCATTTCATTGCATGTTTGTCTTTCCCTCTCTGTATCTCTCAGTTGCTTTGTACATAGATATATCTTGTCACCCTGTACTAAATCCCACAACATCTTCTTCCCTAAAGGGAGGAGGAAAACTCATCAATAAATATCAACATCAGTGTAGGCTTGGTCACTATTAAACTAAGAGATATTCAGAAAATAATAGAGGACAACCTGGTTTTTCACAATGTGGGAACTATAGTGTATTATAGTGATCTTTACACTATGCTACTCAAAGTGCAATCATGGGTTAGAGTACATAACATAGGACATACTAAAAACATGTCTACGTACTGTGTTTGATTTCTTTCAGAAAGTCATGGCGTTGTAGGCTATTCAGACTACACAATAAATCTCATTTATAGCATAGGCAGGGTTTAACAAATCAGATCAGCGGGAAGGAATGTCATTGCCAATCGTGAATTGTTGATGCCGGATGCCAATAAGATTGTGCTGCAATTTTTTTTACCTCTACCAAAACTACCAACAACAGGTGCCAGTTGTGATTACATGGGATAATGGAGCATTCACATCCCATCACAAACTGGTATCGAGCCCAGCCAAGAATGCACGCCACTCTCCATTCCTCCTATTGAGGATTTATTGCCGCTTGCAGGTGGTGGTGTATGATCTGCCACATGGCCCCATGTCATCTCTGCTGAAGACTGACAAGGGTGAATACAGCATGTCAAGTGATTCTATCCAAAGTGCATAACTAGTGGCCAAATGCTGAAAAGCATAGAAAATAAACCATGTCCTTACATTACTAATAAATACTTTAAGAGCATCAAGCATGGTAACTCTTTGAACTATGCAATAAATATCACTAATTCATTTGTAGATAGTATGTTACAAAACAATGCACACATTTGACACTTTCCAGGAAAAAGACACTAAATTGTAAATACAATTAATATTATAAATATCTATTGTTTGCTGGTAGAACTGGCACTGACTTAAACTGTTCATATTTTGACATTTTGCTATGATTGATGTTCCTCTTGGAAAGAAAACAAGCTAATGTTTTGACAGTATGATTTGATATTGAACCAGGTTTGCAGAATGTTCTGCAGAATGAAAGAGAATGTTTTGTTTGCATTTTCAAGCTTAGTGTTTGCATTCAATGAACAAAATGTGGTTTTGAACTGAAAATTAACTAGTTGTGCTGCTTTAAGAGTTGTAAAATAATTAAGTAGGTAATTAACTAATTAACATGTTAACTGATTCCTGAAGACCAGGGACCTGTGCAGACCAGGTAAAAAATCATATGGGACAATGTTAGGTTCCATCAGACTACTTTGGCCTGCATACATAAATTAAATGAAGTATGTAAACCACACAATTTAAAAGCATGCCTGCATATGAGATCATTCTGTTACTGATAAAAGTACCTATTATATATTGATCATTTTGTACTGAAAAGTTACTGCTCTGGTTATTTCTGTTCTGTTTGATATGTTTATTTCTTCATTCAAAAAATGTCAAAAGCATTGTGCTGTTTGTACTGTGCACTCATATGTCTGTGTAGCAGATTTTTTTTATGTCTAAAGTGTGTACAGCCTTAAGAATGAATGCAAATTTGCTTTGTTTTTTGTAAAATCATTAGGAATAAACAGTTTTTGTAGAGATTTTAATATTCTCGCTATGTGTTAGGTTTTAAGGTGATGTTTATAGTACTTCACTATACTTTTAAAAGCTCTCCCTGAAAACTGCCATTTCTCACAATTCTGTTGACAGAAGGTGCTGTTATGACACTTTTCTGGTCGTCATGGCAAAAGATTTGGCAGGTCAGTTTACACGCAATGCACACATACACATACGCAAGCTCAATTGTTCATGCACACGACATTATTGTTGTACAAAGTATAAAGCATTTTGGTGCTTTGTTTGGTGTTGTGTTTCGATGTGTGCTGTACAGAGGTCGTACGGAGCATGTTTGAGCACAGTGTATCCCAGGAAAGGAATACATTTTCTAAGGGGTTTTAATGGGTCAGCATTTCTTTCACAAAGCCACAGCCAGGATTAGGATCAGTTTGTCTCTGACTTTGGACTGCCACTTGAAATCTATTTGCACACTGATACAGGTTTACACCACTCTTATACCTACTAGAGTAGACCTAATTATGCCTAAACCATTTTAAACAGTGTAAACACTTTAAGGAACCTTTACTAATATATTAACTATAAAATTTTGGAACAATGACATAAGATTAGTGTTTATTATATGACCTAAAATAGGATTTCTTTATTTTTCATTAATATAACTAATAATATAACTATTTTTCATGAGCAGTATATTGTCAGCATAACACAGATAATGACATACATCACCAGGCTTAAAATAGATTATGGGAAAGAAAAAAGCTGACCCTAAACTTTGCCTTCAGATGGAGAGAGTTAATGATGCTCTGAAGGGAAACACACCAGATTAAATGTTCAGTTACCATAAGAAACTACCATCCATCCATCCATTATCTTAAACCAAACGGAGTACCTGGGGTAAACCCACGCAGACACGTGAAGGATATGGAGACTCCAAACAGACCCAGGTCGCTCCACCCTGGGATTAAACCGGGACCTTCTTGCTGTGAGGCAGCGGCGCTACCCACCGAGTTAAGCATGGAAATATTTTGACAGTGATGCATTCTTCATGATTTGGCTCTGCATGCCACCACATTGTATTTGAAATAAAACAACTGAGAGGCACCTAAAGTGTAGACCTTCAGGTTTAATTGAAGGAGTTAAACATAAATATGCTATGTAACATTTAGGAATTGCAACAGTTTTTCTACAAAGCCTCCTAATTTCAGGGGTTCAAAAGTAATTGCACAAATTAACATTACCATAAATAAAATGTTCATTTTTAATATAATGTTGAGAATCCTCTGCAGGCAATGACTGCCTGAAGTCTGGAACCCATGGACATCACCGAATGCTGAATTTCCTTCTTTGTGATGCTTTGCCAGGCTTTTACTGCAGCTGTCTTTAGTTGTTGCTTGTTTGTGGATCTTTCTGCCTTAAGTTTTGTCTTAAGCAAATGAAATGCATGCTTGATTCGGTTCAAAACTGGTGATTGACTAGGTCATTGGAGAATATTCCACTTGTTTGCCTTAAAACACTCCTGGGTTGCTTTTGCAGTATGTTTTTGGTCATTGTCCATCTGTACTGTGAAGCACGGTCCAATCAACCTTGCAGCATTTGGTTGAATCTGAGTAGAAAGTATATCCCTGTACACTTTGGAATTAATCCGGTTGCTTCTGTCTTTTGTCACATCATCAATAAACATGCATGCCCATTCCATCACACTTCTTCCAACCTTTTTTTATCATAAGGTCCAAATCATTACGATCATTGATCTTTGTTTCATCTAGCCAAATGATTATATTCCAAAACTGGGATAACTTTTTTAGATGTTTTTATTTGTAAAGTCTAATTTGGCCTTTCTATTTTTAAGGCTTTTTAATGGTTTGCACCTTGTGTTTGAACCCTCGGTATTTGCTCTCATGAAGGCTTCTCTTTATGGTAGACTTAAATACACCTACTTCCTGGCGAGTGTTCTTCACTTGGGTGAATGTTGTGAAGGGGTTTTTCTTTACCATAGAAAGGACTGTGCGATCATCTACCACTGTTGTCTTTTGTGGATGTCCAGGCCTTTTTGAGCTGCTGAGGTCTGTTCTTTTTTCCCCAGGTATTCTGCTTTCTCTCTGATTTCTTCTTTTTTTTAGCTTAATAATTGTCTGGTTCCCTCTTATTGAGAGCTCCTTTATCCACACACTGTGGGTTTACTGCAACAGCTTCCAAATACAAATGCCACACCTGGAAACAACTCCAGACCTTTTACCTGCTTAGCTGACGATAGATTAATGAGGGAATAGCCTATGCAGCCCATGAAATAACTTTTGAGACAATTTGTCAATTACGTTTGGCCCCTTGAGGAAAAGGCAGCTAGATATTAAAGACCTGTAATTCATAATCGATTGTTTAGGATAGGAGTACCCTCAAATTAAAACTGAGAGTCTGCAGTGTAAGCACATATGGATTATATAACTTAAATATGTTTTGGTAAACAACTAAAATGCAAAAACTTGTGTCACTGGCTTAACTGTATGTACTACTCTGATGCTAGTCTGTCTAAAATGATAATAAACTCATTCCTTTGCCCAAACCTGAGAACCGATTATCCCACATCATGGTGACTTTGTACACATACCTTTCTTAATCCCAGGGCGTTACTGCCATCCTCACAGTTGTGGACCAGCTCTCAAGGGAGGTTGAGAGGTGTCAATCCACTTAACCAGGTTCTTTTGTACTTTTGAGACAGCCACGCTGTGATCCTGTGATTTGGTATTCCCAGAAGACATCACAAAATGTTAATAAGATATCCTGCAGTTTTTTTTTCTATAGCATTATCCTCAAACCTTTGATCAAAAAATTATAACATGTGTGCTCTGTAGTTGTAATTAAAATTGTCACAATATATTTTTTTCTGAGATCACTGACCAATGTTTAGTATTACAACATATATTTTAACTATGCTTAAATAAAAAGATTGGCTAACAAAAAACTTTTTTCAAGGCCATTGTGCACAATTTAAACACACTTAAAACACATTTCAAAACAAGACTTATGCATTAATCATTCTATATTTTAGATCAAATATAGTATGAATTCATTACAATGTATAAGTATAGACCACCCCAATTCCAAGTTAGGACGTTGTGTAAAACATTAATAAAAACAGATTATGATGATTTACTAATCCTTTTCAACCCATATTCAGTTGAATACACTAGAAAGACAAAATATTTAATATTCAAACAGATAAACTTTACTGTTGTCACTCATTTTGAATTGATACCTGCAACACGTTCCAAAAGAGTTGGGACAGGGGCAACGAAAGACTGGGAAAGTTGTGGAATGCTAAAAAAAGACCTGTTTGGAGCATTCCTCAGGTAAGTGTCATGACTGCGTATAAATGGAGCATCTCTGAAAGGCTCAGTCGTTCACAAGCAAAGTTGGGGTGAGTTTCATCACTTTGTGGATAACTGCATGGGCAAAAAGTACAACAGTTTAAGAACAATGTTTCCCATCGTGCAAGGACTTTAGGGATCTACAGTCCATAATATCATCAAACGAGTCATAGAATCTGGGACAATTTCTGCAAGTGGCAAGGTTGAAAACAAACATTGCATATCTTTAACCTTCAATCCATCAGGTGGTACTGCATTATAAACCAATTTCATTCTGTAACGGATATTGTCACATGGGCTTGGTCAAAGAAGAAAAGGACTGCTGTCAACACAAAGCTCAAAATCAAGCATCTCTGATGGTATGGGGGTGTAATAGTGTCCATGGTATGGGTAACTTTCCCATCTGTGAAGGTACCATTAATGCTGAAAGGCACATACAGGTTTTGTGCCAACATGCTGCCATCCAAGCAACGTGGTGGATGTCCCTGTTTATTTCAGCAAACCAATGCCAAATTACATTCTGCATATGTTATAACAGCATGGCTTTGTAGTAAAAGAGTGCGGGTTCTAGACTGTTCTGCCTGCAGCCCAGATTTTCTTCCATTGAAAATGTGTGGTGCATTATGAAGTGCAAAATACGAAGACCCCGGAATGTTGAGCAACTGAAGCTGTACATTAAGCTAAAATAGTTAAGAATTCCACCTACAAAGCTTCAGCAATTAGTGTTCTCAGTTCCCAAATGCTTATTAATTGTTGCTACAAGGAAAAGTGATCTAACACAGTCGTAAACATCCCCCTGGTTAAACTCTCTTGAAAAGTGTTGCAGGCATTAAAATCAAAATGAGTGAATATTTGCAAAAAAAATTGAACATTAAATATCTTGTCTTTGTAGTATTTAATTAAATACAGGTTAAAAATGATTTACAAATCATTGTATTGTGTTTTTTATTTATGTAATTGTCTTAAATGAAATTGGGTTTATATAATGTTTGCCCCACTTTAACTTTATAACTTCAAATGTTTTTCCTTTTTTTGCTCCCCACTCTCCACAGAAGACTAGCTCAAACCCAGACCAGCTTTTTGGTCAAGTATTAGTCACCAGAATTAGATTGGTTCATTAAAGTTTTAATTATCTAATAGCTGAGGCTGGCGATATGTGTGCAGTCTATTAAAATTATCACATAAGCTATGGCAGCATTTTCAGGAACAACACTTGATAACCAAAAACATGGTTGAGAAAACAGTTATGCATTAAGATGGAAACTTATTCTTTATATTTAGAGGGATATAAATGTTTGATAATACCATGTGTTTTCTCTAAATGCCTCAACTTGTTTAGGCTGTGTCATGAATAAACAGGCTGATAGAGCCAGCTTCCCTGACATCATGGCCTCACTAAGTGATTAAAATCTTCCCTATTAATTACCATAGTGATCTCTTTCACAGTAGAAGGTGAGCCTAAATTAGGTAATCATAATAAAATATTATGAGGGGCCAAAAGAGATCTTCGTATTGAACTCTTCACGTTAGATGACATATTCAAATAGACAGCTGGCAGACTGCATCTACAATGGAGTAAATGCCTAAGCTCTTGTAACAAAAACACAGCATTAACAGCAGTGCCTCAAACACAGACATACATCACCTACATACATACATATAGTCAACAATCGTTTGGATCCACGCTTGCTCATTTGACACACCTCATATTACAATTTCACTGTTATTGCCACCTTCCTAAGTGAATACTTGAATATAATATAATATAATCACCAGACAAAAAACATACGTAATAGTTTCATATTTCAGCCACAGTTATGATGAAAATCTCCTGTGGCCTGGTTTTTGCCACTGTTGTAAGACCCTTATTTAGAAAATTTAGCTACTTCCTGAAGGCCTTTGACACATCCTTTTGCCTTCAGAACTGAATAAATTCAGCAACATACTGGAAACATTAATCATAGATTTTTGTCCAAATGTGACAAAAATATGATAACATCATATAATTGCTGCAGGTTTGTCAGCTGCATATCCATGATGCAAATCTCCTGTTCCACCACATCCCAAAGCTATTGGATTGAATCTGGTGACTGTGGAGGCGGTGTGAATACAGTACACACATTGTAATTTTTAAGACATAGTTTGAGATTATGAGTTGTTTATGGCATGGAAAAAAATCCCGGTGGATCAGCAGTTTCTGAAATACAGACCAGTCCATCTAGCAGCCGCCATGTCATGTTCAAAGTCATTTTAGTCACCTTTCATCCCAGTTTTAGTGCTCTGATATTCAGCAGGCCATCATTATTATTATATTATTATTATTATATAATATATTACATTATTATATTATTAGGTTTCTATATGCCTAAATACATAGAGTTGCTGCCACAATCAGCTGACTAGATATATGTATTTCTTTCAAGACATTACAAAACCTCTCTGTAAAATATCATACAGAGGTTTCACTTATGTCACCTCAGATTCAGAGGCTTTCCAGGGAGGAAATGGAACTAACTGTCATAAAGACACTAAACCACATACCAGAGGTGGGAGTAAGTCACACGTGTGCAAGTCATAAGAAAGTCTCAAGTCTTATGCTTCGAGTCTCAAGCAAGTCCCAAGTCACTGTGGAAAAATTCAAGCAAGTCAAGTCCCTGCTATAAGTTAAGCAAGTCTCTAGTCAAGTCATTCAAATTATTATGCCCTAACTCCAGTTTCCATATTTGAATCATGTAAAAGACATTTTATATTGAGAAGTACTAATGCATTGTTTCTTGGAATTTTAGGTGGGTTAAATATGTTGAAGAAGATAGGTGTCCAATAAAATAAAACCAAGTGCATAAAATAAATAAACAATAAATAGAAACATAGTACCTTAGAGTACCACCAGACCCAAATCATATCATTCTGCCATTTTACTGAAGTTGAATTTTATTAATATTGTCTGTTTTGTCTCAGTGAATACACAATAGATTTGAAAGCCAAATCTAACATTTCAACTAAACTTAGCCCTTTTGCTAATATTCTGTTAGCTAGTGATTAGCATTAGCGTAACAGACACAGTCTTTTACTTCTCTCTGTGGGTTTTGAAGTGGCGAATGAAGTTTGAAGTTGTGGTGGTCGTGTCGTTGATTTAGGTACTGCAAACCCTGCACGTTGCTGTTCACTTTTTGTCTTCTCATCGACTACATACTCCTTAAATCCAAATTTCACTATTTTAGGAGCAGCCGCGTCCATGATAAGAGCAATCATCAACTCTGCTGGTCTGCCGGGTTGCCAGGTTTACGCGGATTGCAAAACAAAATCAGTCATTTTGATTTATCTGTGCCAAGTCTAAGTCAAGTTTCAAGTCATGAATACCAAGTCCAAGTCTTTTATCAATGTTCATCAAGCAAGTCTCAAGTCCTTAAAATCGTGACTCGAGTTCCCCACCTCTGCCACATACATCAAAGTAAATGTCCAAATATGTATTCTTTAAATCAGCTCTCGGACATATTGTTTTCATCTGTTTAATTATCTGCTAACTATGCCTTTATTCTTTAGTACATGTCATGGTCCACACTGCAACCTCCTTAGTGATGATGTTGCCTTACAGTGGCTGATGTTTCCAGATAAGTTCTGCTTTACTGCAGTATCAGGCTCACTTGCCTTTTCTGATTGCTGGATGTTCCAATCTTTTTCAGCATAGCAGTAAATTTCTGCCCACACAGAGGATGTGTAGACTTGGTTTGATATATCCCTACAGCCCCTAGTGAACTTGCAAACCCAGGTCTGCACATGAAACTTGAGCTGTCTTTAAGCTTAGAAATAAGCTAATCTTACATTTTTTAAGCACAGGACTTTAGGCACAGACTGTGTCTTGGAGAAGAACCATGTAGGTGGCATGTGTGTATGAAGCAGCATTTAGGTGGGTGTTTTTGGTCAGTAGGAAAAGGGCCAAGAATAACGTCCATTGTGCATGACAAGATTTATGTGTCAGTTTGAGGCACCTTGGAGGGAACTACATTAAAAGATTATTACTGTACCACTATCCCAAATCAGAAAATGTTGGAACTGTATGGAAAATGCATATAAAAAGACAGTGTTTCTTACCTTTACTTTAACTTTTAGATAATTTCATACAGTATGATGTGTTTACCACAGGTGAGTGTCATGATTGGGTATAAAGGGTCCTCGAAAGGCTCAGTCGTTCACAAGCAAGGATTGGGGCGAGGTTCACCTTTTTTGTAAACAACTGCATGAGCAAATATTACAACAGTTTAGGCACAATGTTTCTTATCATGCAGTTGCAAGGAATTTAGAGATTTCATCATCTCCAGTCCTTAATATCATTAAAGGATTCAGAGAATCTGGAGAAATCTCTGAAAGTAAGCGGCAAGCCAAAAAAATAATATTGAATGCTTGTGACCTTCAATCTCTCAGACAGCACTGCATTTAAAACTGACATCATTCTGTAACGTATATTGCCACATGGGATCAGGAAAACTTCAGAAAACCATTGTCAGTGAACACAGTTAGTCGCTCCATCTACACGTTTAAGTTAAAACTCTACCATGTAAAACGAAAGCCATTTATCAACAACACCCAGAAACGCTGTCGGCTTCTCTGGGCCTGAGCTCATCTGAGATGGACCAATACAAAGTGTCATGTGGTCTGATGAGTCCACATTTCAAATTTTTTTCAGAAATCATGAACGTTGTGTATTCCGGGTCAAAGAGGAAAAGGACTGTCCGAATAGTTATCAGTGCAAAGTTCAAAAGTGTAAAGTGTTTAGTGTTCTGTAACTACTTTTTGGTGTGACAGCCTGTCTTGCTGCATGACCCATATAATTTCAAGATTCAGTTTTCTTTATTTCTTTATATTTGCTTATATCATTTATAATCACTGTTTCATTAGTGATGGCAAGCTGTCCCTGCCCAGATGCAGGAAAACCAGGCCCAAAACATCATCGTCTTTCACAGATGAGGATGCAGCGTTTTACTTTGTCCAGACCATTTTTCATTTAAGCCAAACATTTTTACTCTGAATTCATACATACATAAATTTCTATTCACGGAATACAAAAGTCTGCCTGCTCATAACTGATTCACTCAGTAAATTAAAAAGGATTTTTTGTTTATTGGTTCTTTTTAACTACTTTTAGGACCTGTGTCCTAAAAGGACCATCTAATAATGTTTTAGGTTATGTATACAAAATATAACATTAAAAGATTCCAAATAAAAACCATAATCATAGGGCTACATAAATATTTTAGAACAACATTATGAGTGTTCAGTGTTTGGTAGCTTTTTGATGCTTCTGAAAATTCCAAACTAAAAAGTCCTGGATGCTACTTTTTAATGGTAATATTTTGACAAGACAATTCAAAAATCAGGGTTAGGCCTATGACAGTTTACAAAGGATGCAATGACTGCACTTTTTAGAGCTTCTTGATGAAGACGAGAGTCAGACCTTTTGCATTTAAGAACAGGGAATACATGTTGTGAATAATTTTTGTATATTATAGTACGAACAAAGGAGAATACTGAGTACCTCATGAAAAGAGCTAGTTATGCTAATCAGGTTGGAAAAGGGTAAAAACCATCTATGAAAATTCTGGACTCCACCAACCAACCCACAGTCAGGTTGTTATTAAAACAGAAGACATCCATGACTAGGGTCAGCCTCCTCAGGAGTGGTCAACCAACAAAGATTGCTTGTAATAATCTATGAGGTCACAAAGAACCCATACTAACATCTAATGGCCTCTCAGACACTTTCTAATGTTAAAATTCATAAGTACACCCTAAGGAGAACACTAGACAATAACGGTGTGCATGGCAAGGTTGCAAGTTGAATGCCTCTGCTTTTCAAAAAGAATATTTTTGACCACCTTCAGCTTGCTAAATATCATGTGGATAAGCCAAAGGCTCATGGAAAACATTTTGCTGACAGATAATACCAAAACACTGCTTTCAGAAAGTAACATGGTGGTGGTAGTATCGTGGTTACTGTTAGGGTTTGCACTGCGAGTCCTTTTGCATTGTTCGCCGCGGTGCATTATTTTATCCCTATCCCTTAGTATTGTGTTTCCATTTTCTCCCTACGTACGTAATTTGTTTTGGTTCTCCGCGGCGATCGATTGGTTTGTTTCTTTATTTTACACACCTGTTCTTTATTTTAGTTAATTAATGTTGTTAAATGAGCCAATCGAACACGCGAGTGTTCGCCGGCTCATTACGTTATCCCCCGTTTGTCTTGCGTTATGTTTTGAGTGTTCCCGTTGTCTGTGCGCGCATTGTTTGTTTTGTTTAGTTTTTATAATCCACTTCGGACTCCTCCGCTCGTGTTCCCTGGCAGCTGACTGCGCCCGGGACACGAGGCTGGAAGGGGCTGTACCCTGGACCCGCGGCATGAAAGGCTCGCATTTGGGTCCGCGGCCGGAGGGGTTGCCTCTGGATCCTTGCCGCTAGAAGCCGTTTTAGGATCACTATCGGCACCGACCCCCGGATCCAGGCTCATACCTGACCGTGTTTCGATCCTCGGCCGTAAAGGGCAGCCCCTCGGATCTTCGGCCATCACGGCCATCTACAGATCCGTGGCTCTAAAGTCGCCCTTTATTTTTCCCCCCTCTTTGTCCTTCTATTTTTTTCTGTTCAGGCTGCTTTTAGTTTTCTGTTTCTTTTTACGGGCTCGTTCGCGGTACCCCAGCACGAAGCCGCTCTGGACCCTCTGGCGCGGAGCCATTATGGCGGTACCGCGACCCTCACCTTCGCTATAGGACCCGCTTCGCTCCAGCTTGTTCGTGAACCCCTGGGACCCTGTCGTCCTGGACCTCAAAGCAACAGACCCCAGCGGACTCTCAGCGCCCAGGTTGTTTGCAGACCCCTAGACAGCTATGGAGTGGGCCCCTTGGCCCCACCACGGGATTCTGGACTCCGGACTCAAAGCCCCTCGTGTGTGGACTACATTTCCAACTATAGTTTAAATGACTGCTATGTGTGTTTTTGTTTAATAAATGTTATTTGGTTTTCTCTGTATTTGTTGTCTGTCTGTGAATACTGCATTATGGGCGCCGGGCTTAAAATCCGATAGGGATCCTGGGGATTTAGCGGGACCAGCAATGGTCTCGCGAGATCTCTGGGACGCCCTATCGTAACAGTTACATTTGTCTTATACCTTGCCATTCTTTATTTGGTTCTTAGAGCTATTCCACTAATGCTTTTAAATACTGTGCAATTTATTGTGTTATCTCAAAATATTTTTTTTTATTTCTGAAATTCCATTTAAACTAAGCACTAATTCATCTTGTTGGAAACTAATTTTCGCTTTACATCCCGAGGCTCTGTTTGTTAATCAACTAAAACATTTCTTTTGCTAAAGTCAAAGTCTGTTTTCACCTGTACCAATGGTTGGTTTTACACTGGAATTAGTATCTCTCTAGTATCAACTGATATCAGTGATAAATGTGAGATTGCTTTGCCTCACTCAATTTGAAAAGCCTTAAGGGAAAATGCTGACCAGTTGTTCTCTCAGTCCTGTTCTGTAGTAAATCTTTGTTGCAAAGTGGTAAGAAATAAATGAACTACTTCTTGCTTAGGTATTCCAAGAATACTCACACGGATAACCTGCCATAAAGAGCTCTCTCCTCCTCCTGCTCACCCTGTATTTCTCTTGAAATATAATTAATGACTTCCTCCGTTTGTTTGAGTAACCCCAAGGGGTAATTGGAGCACAAACAGGAGATGGACAAATGAAACCAATGGACAGAAACACAGACTGAGACAAAAAGGGAGGAGGAAAAGGTAAAAGTCAAAGGAAGGAATATTTTTCACATTATTTATTGGGCAAAATTCTGCAGTACTAATAAATTATAAAGTAATGGAGCGTTTAGTATATTGTTTTGTATGTGGCTGCATTATAGCTTATTAGCCTTATTTCAGTGAATATTGTTTGTTAAATGGTTAATGGTTAAAGTTTTTCCATCTAGTACTGAAGTCTGCTCATATGTAGTTTGCCTATTTTGACCTTCTATTTGTTACTTGACTCACCAACAGTAATAAGAGGCAAAAAAATCAGGTATGTGAACACAGCATGACCAGTGTTTGGGAATGCACTCATTGTCTGCTTTGTTCTGTTGTTATGTAAAAAAATCTGTACATTTTTTTCTCTGTTCTCAGTTTTAGAGTAGCATAATTGTTCTCATAAACAAAAAGCACAAACAAAACTTCATCATTACTGGACTCTGGAAGGAAGTCAGAACCTTCCCAGAAGCAATTATACTCTCCTTAAGAAGCTGTACAGTGGAACAGCAGCTCTAAGCTTGAGTGACAGAACTGGGACATGTTAATTGGTTTAATATTGTCAGCAGCCATGACTTCCAGAAAGATACCGGTACGTATTTTTTTCTGCCAACATAATTCTTTACATAGACTGTGTTTGCTAACAACAGTGCTTATTATCTCTAATTAACTTGATGTGTATGTGCAGATGTACTGCTTCTCAACAGCAACAATACTAAAAAAATCATGTGAGTTGGTGTTACGTGCCAATGCAGCACGTTTGTTTTCTTTTCCGTCCATCGTCCACCTTTGTCGCATACGTACAGTTTGGGGACCTGACTGTAAGTTTGAGTTCTGGGGTGAATGTGCCCTTAGTTCGTTTTTTTTTTTTGATTGTGCGCTACTTGGTTAAATATTGTAAATACAGCATCATACCTTTTACACTAAGTCTGGCTTGTGTGTTATCCTTTCCCTTAATCACCCACACTCACATGTCAACATGTTACCAGCCCATTCAACCCCTAGACACACTTAGGGCTGGGTCGTAACAGTTGGCATCTTGTATTTCCAGAACTGTTATCTGTCAAAGTCCGTTCATGACCATATAACCACAACCATGTGGAAGTCTATCATGGCATGAAGAAAGGAGATTTGTGTCACTGTCAGAAGAATACTAAAGAACAATGGTTTAAATAGCACAAAAAGAAAAAAGCCATTGTGTGTATGTAAATATACATACATATACATTCTAATTCAGTCATTTTTGTACATTGTACTACAGATTAATACTAAGGTCATTAAAAACTATAATATAATCTGTTTTATATTTTGGATTCTTCAATGTAGGCATCTTGCTTACATGACAGCTTTGCACATCTTGGCATTTCCCAGTCAGCTGAGGCAGTCAGCTGAAATGGCTTTCAGTGAACAGCTGTGCCTTGTCAAGAGTTAATTTTTTGCCCACTTAATGTGTTTGATGGAACTGGCTCTCATCAGGACCGCTCCAGGAGAAAAAGACCAAGAGTTACCTCTCATGCACAGGACAGGTTAGTGTTACCAGCCTCAGAAACTGTAAGATAACAGCACCCTAGCTTAACAAGATAACATCATTGGACCAAGGAACACAAGGAATGGACATTAGGCCAGTGGAAATATGTCCTTTGGTCTGATAAGTCAAAATGTAGCTATCATCTGTTGTATCAGATGACCTGGCCTCCACAATCACCTGATCTAATCCCAATTGAGATGGTTTGGGATGAGCTGAACCACAAAGTGGCTTCGGTAGCGTGGTCAAAGTGCTCAGGACCTCTGGGAATTCTTTCAAGACTGCAAGAAAACCATTACCTCATGAAACTGATTAAGAGAATGCCAAGACACTGCAACACTGTAAATCAAAGCATAATGGGCCCACTCTGAAGAATCTAAAATCTCATGCATATTTTGGTAACTTTAAAGTACCTACATAATTCCTTATGCACTCCAAACGGGCCTGGACATTTTCTGGTATGTGTTCTGGGCTCCAATATAGTTCTGGGGTGATTCCCAACCTTTCTCAGAATCATCTTTACCCCACATGGTAAGATCATGGAGCCCCAGATCAAGAAAGACTGGCAGTCATTTTGTGTTTCTTCTATTTTCTAATAATTTCACCAACAGTTGTTCCCTTCTCACTAAACTGTTTTCCTAGTGTTCTGTAGCCCATCCCAGCCATGTGCATGTATACAACTTAGTCCATAGTGTCCTTAGACAGCCATTTGGTCTTGGGCACGGTGGAGATTTATGTGTATGTTATAATGCCAAAACGTTTAGGGTATGCAAACTTTTGATCAGGGTGATTTGGGTAGTTTCTGAGGTCAGGCATTACCAGTAGTTCTTGACTTCAACCCTCTTAGGTTGGTGGATAACATTTTGCGTTACATGACCCCGTCCATCCTCCTTTCAATATGGTGCAGTCATCTTGTCCCCTAAAAGCAATCAAGTATGATGTTTCCACCACAATGCTTCACGGTTGGGATGGTGTTCTCATCCTTCTTCTTCCTTCATACCTGGCAAGTGAAGTTCATACTAAAAAAATAAATTTTGGTCTCATCTGACCACATGCCTCCTCAGAGCGTGAGCAGGGGGATCCTGTGTGCCCTGCAGAAATGTAATCCATGACTGCGTAGTACATTACTAATGGTCATCTCTGTGTAATGGTCCATCCCAGATGCCTTTGATTGCAAAGAACTCTATCTCCTGGACATTGTTAACATAGTTGTTTTTGTAAAGTAATTTTTAAATGGAATTCATAAATGTAGCATATTGTAGTGCTTAATAAAGGTGTGCCCAAGTAATCCTTTGTCCATGTAGTTATATCAGCTATGGTGGAAGGCCAGTTCTTGATGCAGTGCTGGAGGTCATGGGTTTTTAGGCTTGCACCCTTGCACTTTATGCACTGAAATTCCTTCAGAGTCCTTGAATTACTATATAAAATAAATAAAATAAATAAAATAAATAAAATAAATAAATAAAATAAATAAAACCTTTTCCCACCTTTGCTAAGCAAAGACAGGCTAATGTGTATACTGCTTTTATATCATATTATAATTAATAATCACATGTTCATGTCACTTATTTGAAATTATTTCATTTATTTACCTCAGTACTAGCTCTAATTTGATCTACCCCACGTTTTGTGAAATGTTTTGCATGTCTGAAATTAAGGAATTAAAATGGTTTATTATCATATGAAATAAAGTTGACCAGACAAAACCTGACATATTCTGTGTTTAATCTATCTGTGGTCTGTTCAGAACCAGTACTTACCACGTCTGTACATTGGCTTATCTTTGCTTTCACCATGTCATGTAATAAATCACAAATACTTGTACCTAAATATATCCTCCCTCCCTGAACCAAAAATGACAACCACTATAGAAAGACAGAGGTTTGCTCTCATCCATGACAGTCTGTTCCATAATATCAGTACATTCAGTTAGGAGAAAGTAGAGCCACTCAGCAATCATAACCATTTACTGGTGTTGCAATACAGAATGAATACAGATGTCCTAACAGCCTTCATTATGTAGCAAACATGACTACTAATCAGTAGCTTTCCAGTACCTTGTATAACAGGGCTTCCCATATTTGTTATCAGTAATTTGGTTGAATTTTTTGCTTACTGAGAGGTAGCACAGGGAAGGGTAACAAGACTAAAGTCGCGTACAATAGAACAGTATTTTGGTGCTTTTAAATAAAATGTTTGTAATGCCCTATATTATAATGAATATTTTGTTCAGCAAAGCATGGGATTAGAGAAATTTATTATTCCAATTTGTCAGGGTGAGAAATTGTATTAACTTTTATTTACTTATACTACTTTGCTCCTTCATATATAACAAAAGTACTTCTTGTCACGATGAGATTGCATGGGCGATCTTATCGGACAGCCGTCACCCAGGGCACCTCCCCTTCTAGCGTCTTCTCCTTCATTCCGTCACCTT
>JAUZST010029367.1:0-29620 GCA_034779995.1 Parotocinclus haroldoi | reverse complement strand
TAATGTAATTTGGTTAAAGGCTGACATTACTGACACAGCGATCCCACCATCTACAATGACACAAAGCCAAAAACAAATAGTATCATGAGGTGCCTATCAACTCTGATCCCTAGAAAATGACATATGGTATTTAAATTATTTCAATATTCAGGAAGCCTTTATATATATATATTCTTAGATGCAGTTTGGGCCCAATATGGACACAACCATGATTATCAGTCATTATTACCCTTTAGTGTGTAAAGAAGTGTCACATCCGGCAACAACTTGATAAGAATGGGGTTTGTCCTGAAACTATGCAATGGGCACATCAGGAAGTCTAAAGAAAGGCAATGACATTTATTTTGTTTTCTTTTTTATATGTGCATGAGACACCACTGATGTGTAAAAGACTATATAAAAAACTATGGGACAGTAACAATATGACCTCTGTGCAACATGGACTGTATCTGATAACCTGTGCTATCTGAGCATGAGTTCACAGTATTTAAGGGTATCTTGTGATGTAACTGGATGTTCAACTGTTTTAGATCAGGTACTTGTGAAGGAAAGACCATGACAATCAATCTGATACTGTTTACTGGTAACTAATAGCTAACTATGAGAAGTGTTGCATAAGTAACAAAAGGTTGCATTTACAAACCTGGACTAAACAGTTTGTTAAAATCAGGAATTAATCTCTGATAATTTACTAATTTTATGTATTATTTGGACAGTGCTATACAGTTTTGGAAAAGACAAGAGCACATGCTGTAGTTCAAGAATTTATGCAATTCACTTAGTGGAAGAACGTCCACCGAATACAATAAACATAAATGACGTGATTGGCTACTATGGAGTAACTCACTTAGACTATGGCACTACAAATCATAAAGTGCAATCCCATTCATGGCAGCAAGTGTGAAAGAAATAATTAGTTAAATATCATGCTGGGTGGTTACAGTTCTGGAAGCTACATGCAATATGCCCACAAGTCTTCCTTGCTTAGCATGTCTGAAAGAATAACATCTGTGGGTGTTTCATACTGGGTGTATAACTGGATTACTTACACAGTGGACACTGCAGAACAGGCTTGTGTAATTGCAGCATGGATGTTCAACCCCAAAAACATGCCTCTGTCTGTTTGCGTAAACGTGTTTCTATGTCAAGTGCTCTGTACTGGAAAATGAATGGGTAGAGTGAAAGGGTAATCTGATATGTTTCCAATGTTAGACTACTGGATCTGTGGGTGAGAGACAAGAAGGAAACACAACAGAGACAAGGTTTATCCAGTTGCTATGCCTTAGTGAACCATGATGTCAAAAACCATTACATGTCAAGTAGCTTCGAGCTATTTCTCTGTAGGCCATGTTATTTATGTGCATCTGTTCTGCTGTTGCTGCCATGGCTGTTGTTGCACGGCAGCCATGATGCCAGATGGAGTGCTCCTGGAATTGAATTTGAATGGACTGCAGAGGAGTTAGAGGAAAAATTATAGAAAAAGACAGAGCAAAGAAGGAGGGGGCATTACTGTTTATCCCTTAAGTGAAGTGGTTTGTCGGAGAGAAAGCATGGTATAATTAATCATACTAAGTGCACTAACAATGAAAAAAAAACGTTGAATGAATGTCCAATAATCATATCAGCTCAGTACTTCAGAGCAAAGCCTTTAAAGTGCTGCTTTGAGACACATGAGCTCAATCTTTAGGCTCAGTCTATCCAGTAACTACTCAGTATTAAGCAAAAGTGAGATAAATGTTTAAATATGGTTGTACTTATTATCCCTGGCATCATAGACAGAGGCAACATAGAGAATAATGGGTATGCTATTGGTGTTGTATGAATCTGGATCTTTGTG
Organism: Parotocinclus haroldoi; assembly: GCA_034779995.1. Taxonomy (NCBI): domain Eukaryota; kingdom Metazoa; phylum Chordata; class Actinopteri; order Siluriformes; family Loricariidae; genus Parotocinclus; species Parotocinclus haroldoi. The sequence continues at coordinate 27,783 of JAUZST010029367.1, read as the reverse complement.
CTCAGTAATCACTGTATAACACTGAGGCACCACAGCACTCAAAATGCTGGTTATTAAATCATATTGATCTTCACACATGTACTGATATTCTGAACAATGCTGTTTAAGCCCAAGTTCGAAAAAGGTGTTAGGACCAAGGGGTGGAAACTGGTAAGCCCAAATAGGAATCAAAATGAAGTGAAATGGCCAGATAGTATACATTCAGATAAAGGAGAAAAATTAAGAGATTAAGAGAAAAGAACTGACTTATAGAGGAAATTAATCTCATGATCATATGATCATATCACCCCGTCCACAAACAGCTTCACTGGCTGCCTATCAATGTAAGAATCCAATTCAAAATTCTGCTTATAAGGCTAATCGTAGTTTATTCCCTGTTTATTTATTTATTTAATTTGAGATATTTGCATGTGGGTAAATTGATAATTCCCATGTTTAGGCCGACCTCTATGGGTGGTCGCTTTTTTAGTGTAGCTTCCTCCGCACTCTTGGATTTTCGTCTTCTTTATCTGTGATTTTCTTCTTCTCTCTCTAAATTTAATACTTCACTAAAGACTCACCTTTTCTCTTAGCATTTTCCCACCTTATCTTCTCTTGTTTTTTTGTAATTTATCTTTCTGATTGTAAAGTGTCTTTGAGTATTGTGAAAGGCACTATATAAGTGTGACTTATTATTACTATTATATATTGTGTCGTGCCAACAGTTAGAATGTTTACCTACTACTACTACTACTTATTATTATGTAGTTCAGATCTTTTCTGAAGTTATCTGAAAAGTGGTCATGTATACAAGAAAGCTTGCTAGAAATCCGATAAAGAGAGATGGATTTTACTCCAATATTCATTTTACTTATAGCATGTATACTAGTTTATAAGCAGTGTATTAATCCTGCACTTGTGCACGAGCATTAGATGAAGTTGCCAGGTCTGTGTATGTTAAAGAACCATTGTTCTTTTGATCTTTTTTCCCTGGATCTGGCAACCCTGTAATTAAATGCATTTTATTGGAGTTTATGTCGCATATTTCTGTGAGATTATTGGCTGGTTGCAAAGTAGAAATCAGATTATTGCCTCCGATTATTAAGTCATGTAAACCCGGAGCTTGCCCATTATCTGGTTACTGAAGTGCATGCATCTGATTACTGACAAAATCTCATTTTCTGCTCTTATAAGATTATTAAGTGTATATAAACACGCTCACTGAGGTGTTAAGTACAACCCACTCTACTGCCACAATAGAGATTCCATGAAAGCTTTGTATTACGAACGTGTATGCAGTGTGTGTGGCTGAAATAAAACAGATCACTAATTAGAATGGGTACATATTGTGCACCATTTACTGTATGATTTGCATTGCTTCAAAGCTTACAGGCCCTAAATATGACATTCAGGGAAGTTATTTTGTGCAGGTAAACAAACAATATACCTACAGAAATTGATCCAGGTGGTCAGTCTGTAAAGACCAATAATTCTGAAACTAGAGCTGGCACTCTTCAAAGGACAGAGTTTAAGACAGGACCATGACGGAACTGATCTGGACATCTCTGTATATGATGTGACACATTATATAAGATTTGGCACATGCATGTCTTGTGGATTTCTTTTAAACCATTTGGCTTAGCAATTTATCTACCCGAAGCTTTTTTGTCCACTGTCAGATCCCATGAAGGAAAAATGACCTCCCACTGCTCAAGGTAAAACACTTTTACTCACACTGTCAACCAAAGTGAACAAAGGAAACCAAATTGTGAGAACAAGATGAAATTGTTGCAGATTGGAGTCTTCTAAATAGTGGAATGGCCTGGATAAACTTGATCACCTTGACCAGCCAGTCAACTTGATAACATATGGTAATTTTCCAAATACCCAGTTAAATGCAGAGCATAAACTTCTCCTTGCTACGTTTTGTATGGAAAATTCAAAATCTTTTTTAAAGTGAAGTGTGACAGCCAACAGAAGGAAAACTGTCATATACATTTTAATACTGTTTACAAGAGGAATGTGTCACAATAAACAGGGCACCACACCTTGTTCGGTATAGGCTTAGCAGCTGCAGACCAGTCAAAATACCCCAGAGCAAGACATCAGGCAAAGGTAAACATCATGTTTAAGGCCATGAATGTGTGCGGAGCTTGATGGAAGCAGAATGCACTGTGGGAAGAAGATGTGCCAGTGGAGAAAAAATATAAAACTTGCATAACATTAGGTGAAAGGAAAGACCACTGTGGTCATCAAAATATAACTGAGCTCATTATAATGAGACCTACATTTTTCTCTGTCCCATAACTGGGTTGTGTTGATTTATGCCCACAAGGGGTTTTATACCAGAGTCAAAAATAAAGTAGAATTAAAATTATACTGTTTGCCCTATATTATATGGTGTCACGCTATATAATAAGGCTAGACATGATAGTACATCGAAACGGTGCTAAAGTCACATCAGAGTGAATCGCAGGCTGCTAAAGATGTACCTCACATCTGATGACATGTCAAGATCCAAAGCTGTATCACTCATATCACCTTTACATGATCTACCAAGGACAGAAGCTGCATCACAGGCCATATTTTACAGCTCGATGAAGTCAAGTCCTCTAGAGGACAGTGATATATCTCAATGTTGCTCATAGGCTCTGCTTTCAAATGAAAGAATGCCACAGTAACAACAGGTTTATGAGTCTCACTGAAGGTGTATGAAGCATGCATTGTTTACTTGTTTGGTTTAAATATGAACGTATTTACAGATGGCAAATCATTTGCGAGTTTACAATTTTCAAATAAAGCAAAAGCTGCAATGATAGGATAATTTATTATTATTGTTATTATTATTATTGTTATTATTATTATTATTATTTTAAGGTGAGGTTAAGGTATGTACTAATTATATCATTACTCTTGAGGGATTTTTGCCACTAGCAAAAGAGTAGTGAAAAGGAAACCAATTATAGCCCAGCGAAACTCCAGCCTACATTTCTCACTCTTGTAACTACATATCTTTCCCATTAGCTTCACTGAATAAACTTCCTGAATAATTCATAGCTGCTACAGAATAATATGATTTCGGCTGAATACTAATAAGCTAGGGTTTTAGGGTTAAATTTTAATGAGAAGGGCAAACTAATCCTTCACAGCATCCCTTTGTCACTGTTAATATTTGTGCCCACTTTTGATAACATTCCCCATTGTCATAACATAAAAATAAAGTTTGACATGTTTTTATTTACTAACTGTTTTTATTACAGACCGGTTTATTGTTAGAACATGCAAGCTGGATGTCTTGGCATCCAGCAATCAATCAGGGGCTCTGTAATTAAAACCACATAATACTATGGCAAAATTATTCATAGAAGATTAGTTAAGCTGTCGGTTTCTCAGTATATTTGGATAATGATAACACATACAAACACATTATAAACTCACAGAATATCAAACCCTCAGATATATAAATATCCATGTTTAGTGCTGTAGTAATCCCTCTTTACTGAGAGATTCAGGTTATCTAAATGTTCTAATCTGGCAAACATAAAACAGAGTTGGACTTTGTCGAAAAGAGCAAGAGTCAGAGTGGTGAGATTCAAAACAGTTTTTGACATGACATTCTTTTTAGGGCAGAAGGTTTGATGTGCTAATTGCATGTAAATGCATGCAAACAAGCTTGCCTGTGCCCAGATTCTGGCAGAATGTGTGAGGCAGAGTTGCAATCTGTGAAAAACTGTGCGCTATAAATAATCAAAGTCAAGAGGAAGTTGTGACTTTACATGGACAAAACAGTTTTGCTCTGTGAGTGGATAATAGCAGGACACTAAAGCAGAAGTGCTTCTGTGATCCAGAACCTTAGAGGTCCTTAGAGAACCGTAGCTGTCCAACAGTGGCATGAAATGAAAAACCTGCACACAGTTTTTAACGAAGCTTGCAGGTTTTCATGTAGCATCACAACGTATCAGTAGAGCTAGGTAAGATACTTTGAGTATCTACCTCATTTTCAAGAAAGGACCACATTTACAAAAGCTATATTTGCTGTGGGTTGAGGCATCAAATTTAAGCTATCCATAAATAAAATAGAAGAGGTTTCATTTAATATGATACTCAGTGTTTCCATACAAATCCGGTTTCACATGATATTTCATTCATTTATCTTGTGTATGCACTTTATCCTGGAGAATACGGGTCTAGACCGTATATCAAAAATACTTTCAGGAAGGAGAGATCATATGGAGTTTTTCGTTTCCGTGGCTTCCCTTGGTTTCCCGTGGGGCTAAACATTTGGGACATTGCACTGCTGAAAAATGTGCTATATATTAGTCAGAAAGTTATAAGATAAATCCTGGTTCAGCCACGTTTGGGAAACTCAAATAAGGTTCATCTGCTAAATTGTAATTCACTGGAAATGTAAGTACATTTCCACTATACATCAGTCCATTACACACTAACTTATTTACTCTTAATCAAACCAGTGGTGTAGCTGGCACTGGACAACTGATATGACCTTTGTGCACAATAAAGCTCAATACACTGTGTCGTTTATTACTAATGTTACACTGGCTTGAGTGCACCAAGTAGCGTAAGTAAAGATTACCTCAAGCACATATAGAACACCTACACAAGGAGCAGGAAGTTGTTTAAGATAGAACTTTAACTCTGCCGTAACTCCAGAGTGGGTAGTTGTTGGATCTCTGTTTTTAGCTTTGTTTTATTCAACAACAATTTTTATCAATGCTCAAAATGCTCATCAACAGTCATTGGGTGTGCAGATAAATCTTCTGGGTGGCCAATTGCTCTCTCCAGGAATTAATAAATATACTCCTGACATAGACTTTGGTGGCACATAAGTGTAGGCAAGCCAAGTACTCGTATGTATTTGTGAAATGGGTGGAAGCATCTCAGTCATGCAGTGGTTAGCACTGCTACCTCACAGCTCCGAAATCCCCAGTTGGATCCACCTTCACGTGTCTGTGTGGGTTTCTCTGGATTATCGAGTTTCCTCTTACATTCCAAAGACATGTGTGTTATTTTGTTGTGTCCTACGATGGATTGGCGCCCTGTCTATGGTTGTTCCTGTCCTGTGAAATGTGCTAAAGGCTAGGTACTGGCTTTCCCACAGCCCTGACCAGGAAAAACTAGATAAGACAATGAATGAGCGAATGAGGAAGACCAGGTACAGAAGAGGCATGGAATGAGCATACCATCAACATTATATAACTAAAGATTGAACTGTCAAGCACCAAAAGTAACTGTGCTACATTCTTTGTCACATTCACTTGAAAGGGTCAGCACATAATTGTCAAGTGACCCAAAAGTAAGAGTGCAGTCAGAAGAATGTGAACTCTGGGATGTTGGTGGCTTTCTTTACATAAGCTGCTTGCTTCAGCTCCTTCCACAAGTCTCCTACTGGATTAAGTCCAAGACTTGGATGTTATAAAATCCTGACTTTATTCTTCTTTGACCATTATTTGATTAGACCTATTTGTGTACTTGGAGCCACTGTCATGCTGCATGTTCTGAACACTCTTGAGATTCAGTTTAATGAGAGATAAACAAATACCAAATTTCCTGCTTTAATTTAGAACACCATGTCCCATCAATGATGGCAAACAGACCCAAACATGAAACTACCTCCACTATGTTTTATACCCAGGATAAAGATCTTATTCTGTGTGCCCTTCTGCAGACTCTTCCAGAAAATATTATTCAGTAATCTTGTCTTGAATTACATCTGGGTGTACACAATCTGTCTGACTGTGTATTGGTGGAGTCCAAACTCTTTGGAGCAGTGCCTTGCAGTAACCCTTTGCATATTGGATAATAAACAACCTTGTTAGGAGACTCACGGCCCCGCCGTCGTCCCAGGTCGTCGTTACGGAACGATCTTTGAAAACGATTTATATTCCGTTACGTGATTGACGAGGTGATTAGGTTCACCTGTGACGTTTATTATTTAAGCGTGAGTTTCAGCGTGCCGCATTGCCACGTCGGTTAGTTGGTGACATCCCCCGAGGTACAATTATATATTTAGGGAATTATCTTCAGGGTTTCCTTAAACGTTTGCGTTTAAATGCCCCGGGATGTCACCAACTAACCGTAAAAGGCATGGAATGGCGGACCGATCGTGACAACGAACAAAGCGTGACGATGTGGCAATGCGGCACGCTGAAACTCACGCTTAAATAATAAACGTCACAGGTGAACCTAATCACCTCGTCAGTCACGTAACAGAATATAAATCGTTTTCAAAGATCGTCCCGTAACGACGTCCTGGGACGACGGCGGGGCAAACGTGAAGCTGCCGTGAGTCTCCTAACAAATCTTAGAAATTCTCAGAATTCTCCTTTGTATGCTTTCACAGACGTGTTGTGTAGATCAGACTTTATTAGATGCCTCTTTGTTAAATACAGCAGAGCACCCATTTACACCTGATTTGTCCTTCCAATGATTGAAAAGACCTGACTCAAATTTCACCTTTAAATTCACTACTAATACTACAGTTTTATCCCTTTTAAAATTTCCAAAGGTTAAGTTCTTATTCTTAGTATTTACCATGCATGCCTCCATTATTATGTTCCAGATTATATATTTGAGATCCATATTTGAAAATGTAGTTAAATAAACAAAAACAATAGCAGTCCCTATATACTGTCTCCACTCAAAACAAACCTGTTTACATTCCTCAGTATGTCTGCCTCAATCGTGGTTAAATTCATTACTGCAGTTTACATTTAAATGTAAATGTAATGTTTAGAAATCTTTTTTGGTCACTCACTGAAGGAGTATTTCACATACTTTTGGTTTAGGGACTAATATTTTCAAACTGCATCAGACTATAAAAATGTTTTGGGAGTCAATTTAGAACTGCTCTCCTAGTCTGTCACTCATTTTTCTTAGCTATTTCAATACCATTTCCATTTCTCCTACTTGTGTTACTCCATGTGTGGTCACACTTATGAATCATTTGTGTGCAGATACTGTGGTGACTACAGGCTGAAGAGAATGTCTGACTGCACACAGTGTGCACCCATCTTTTTACTAACACATAGATTCATAATGCCTCTGTCCTGACTACTGATACTTTCAACACAAGAACTTAGGCATGAAACTGCACAGAAACATTTTTAAACATGTTAAACTGGACAAGAGTGAAACACATTGACTGTTCAGTAGAGTTTATGGTCAACCCAGCGCTGTCAAAACACACCGACAATGATGGGGCATGGACAGGATCAGATTGTCCAACAGATGTGGGATTGTGGGATTCTCTTCGTATTCATTTGGAAATATCCCCTCATTTTTGTAAGCGACCATGTATGCCAACATGTAGGGTGACATACTGAAAAGGATGATCCCCTCCATTCTGAAACTGGGTGCAGAGCAGTATTCCAACATGACCCCAAAACATCTCCAAAACAATCACTGCCTTCCTACAGTTACCGAGAGTAAAGGTCGAACAGGTGTCCAGACATAAACCCTATTGAGCGCAAGGTCTCTAACACGAACTTGGCACTGTGGTAGCCTAGCGGTTAAGGTACTGGACTCAAATCCCACCTCTGCCAAGCTGTCACAGTTGGGTCCTTGAGCAAGACCCCTAACCCACAATTGCTCGGATTGTAAGGCTGTATTCATTGTAAGTCGCTGTGGATAAGGGCATCTGCTAAAAGCTGGAAATGTAAATGAACCCGTTCCATGATGTCGTCATGGAGGAGTGAAACAGGTGGCAATCTCTAAAGCACTAGTGAACTCCAAGGCAGTGCTGAAAAATAATGGTGGCTACACAAAATACTGACACTATGGGCACAATTTGGCCATCAAGTTAAGTTATTTTGAGTACTCTGCCTTAACTCAAATAACCATTCAACCAATATAAAAAAGCCCTCCATTATTACAAGCCCAATTTAAATGAAGTTGAGACATTGTGTAAAACATAAATAAAAACCTTTCCAACCCTTTATTCAGTTGAATATACTACAAAGACAAGATATTTAATATTCAAATGGATAAACGTAATTGTTTTATGCAAATATTCACTCATTTTAAAGATCATGCCTGCAACACATTTCAAAAGAGTAGTCACAGGGGTATGTTTAAGACTGAGTTACATCATCTTTCCTTTTAATAACACTCAATAAGCATTTCAGAACTGAGGACACTAATTGTTGAAGCTTTGTGGGTGGATTTTTTTCCCCATTTTTGTTTGATGTACAAATTCAGTTGCTCAACAGTCCGGGGTCTCAGTTGTCATATCTTACACTTCATAATGCGCCACACATTTTCAATGGGAGACAGGTCTGGACTGCAGGCAGGCCAGTGTAGTACCCGCTCTTTTACTATGAAGCCACGCTTTTGTAACACGTGCAGAATGTGGCTTGGCATTATCTTGCTGAAATAAGTAGGGATAGCTGTATTTGAAACCTGTATGTACCTTTCAGCATTAATGATGCCTTCACAGATGTGCAAGTTACCCATGCCGTAGGCAATAACACACCCCCATATTTGTTAATATATGGCTTTAGCTTTGCATGGAGTTTTAACTTGAGCTTGTAGATGGAGCATGGAAATGTGTCCACTGACAATGGTTTATGAAGTGTTGCTGAGTCCATATGGGAATATCCATTACAGAGTGATGAAGGTCATGGGAATTACGTGTTGGTTTTCGGCTTTGCTGTGTATTTGCAGAGATTTCTCCAGATTTTTTGACTCTTTTGATGATATTATGGACTGTAGATGATGAAATCCCTAAAATTCCCTGCACGATGAGAAACATTGCTTTTAAACTGTCTGACTCATGCAGTTGTTCACAAAGTGGTGACCCTCGAACCATCCTTGCTTGTGAACAACTAAGCCTTTTCAGGGATGCTCACTTCATACCCAATCATGACACTCACATGTGGAATGTTGCAGACTGTTTTTTATAGCATTCCTCAACTTTTTCAGTCTTTTGTTGTCTTTTTTGGAAATTTTTGCAGGCATCAAATTCAAAACGAGTGAATATTTGCAAAAATCCAGTTTGATATCTCAATATATTGCCTTTGTAATGTATTCAATTAAATATGGGTTGAAAATAATTTGCAAATCATTGTATTCTGTTTTTTTAAGTTTTACACAACATCCCGACTTAATTGGAATTGGTTTTGTAAACATTCAAATCTTTATGCGGTCACTACATGCTGGGACCCCGAATGAGAAAGTACTTAATGTGTAATTAAGCGTGTTTTATTCTCAACATTATAATCTCTAAAGGACAGTTGTAGTGCTCACTCCATTCCAGATTATGATTATGCTTCCTCTCTGCTGCTGCTAACTTCAACAGTGCACAAAGTGCGCTCTCCTACTGTGACAGAGAAAAGCTATTTACATGTACTCTATACAATCCAGAAGTTGTCTAAAACTCTGTTTAAACTTAAAACCCACGATTAATAAACGAATTACAAAAATACATTATTGAGTTTTTATGACTTTGTTTCTATGATATGAACATAATTATCAAGCACAGACTGGCATCATCTTTAACTATTACAAGCAACCAATACTGAAACTTTACAGACACACACACACACACACACACACACACACACACACACACACACACACACACAGAAAGCTTATCCCAACCATTCATGTCTTTTAAAAATTAGCTTGTGTTGACTGATGTATGACACAGGGCACAGCAGATATCAATGTCTTATGTTGCATTTATTTAAACATGAACAGATCTAGTAATTGTTAGGGTTCCTACGTTTTTCCCCCCGGAAAGCAACCTCGCCGATTGTCCTTACTGAGCGATCGGTGAGGCAGTTTGTATTTAGCGCTTAGCCTTTTTACCTTTTTAGTTTTCATGCGTTGAGAGCCTTTCGCTCTTTTTTCCCCATTTTAGTTTTGTTATATATGATTTCCCCTTTATTATGATATGCTGTGGGATTCCTCGGTCTGGCATACTTGGCTCCTACCATACCATAACAGTAATTGCACAACTGAAAATACATTAATATTGTCTTATAAACAGGTGGTCCTGGAAACATCAAGAAATCACAAACCCACACATACATATATAAACTCTGCCAGTTTAACCAACTGCCTTTTGCCTGTCAACCAGCAAGACTGTCCAGGTTCAACGGCTAAACCAGCATGAAAATGGAGCTTGTCTTGGCTGGATTAAGACTCATACAAGTTTTAATTATTTTTTATGCCATAATTTGTGTGGTTTTTCCAGTAATTTTTTAAATAACAGCAAGAATTGCAAGAAATTCTGACAACTTTAAAGAACTAATGTAAACAAGATACCTTGTGCCTGTTAACTACTGTATACAGCATCCTTCTGGAAACTTCTCCTTCTAACTTTTCCTAACAGAAACAAATTCAGAAATAACTAAAGTTACAATGGGAAAAGAATGCAGATTTAACTTTAATTAAATGAATGATTGAATGATTGAAAAGAATGATTAAAATAGAGGCAATTAATTATTGTACCACCCTGTTAATATTTAATAACAAAAGCGTGTGACGCTGAGGTACATAGCTACTGACAATGACTTTCGCTACTATATTATATATATATATATATACTCTCTCTCTCTCTCTCTGTCTGTCTCTGTCTGTCTGTCTCTCTCTCTCTCTCTGTCTCTCTCTCTCTGTTTTCTTTGGGTCACAGTTGTGGACGTGTTTCTGGTGCTGGTTTTGTTTTGGAGATAGTGGTGTTGATAGAGATTGCCCTAATATTACAGTTGGTGATTGGGATGTTTGCAGTTACGGATTAATGTTCGACTATGGCTGGTGAACAGACCACCTCTAAGTGAATTGTTAATACAATATGGGTTTGTACAGATTGTGATGCAGAAAGGGTCATTAGCGCTGAATAATGTAGGGTCGACAAAGACGCCAGGGTTTTTAGAAGGACAACAATGTTACTTTATCACCATCAATTAGTGTGCGTGTTCCCCATTATGGGGATGTAAAGCTGGAATCGATACTGGGTAGGGGGGTATGCTGGAGAACATACAGCCCTGTGATCCTTTCTATAAATCTGCATGTGCCTGTGAGCTTTATAATTGATTATGGGTGCTTTCTCAGAGCAGCAATAAGCACAGAGCTGATATTTTACAGAGTTCCATGGGTTTGTTGCCAGTTCCTCAAAAAATCCTGGTTCATATAAAACTGTCATCAATTGCAGTTATTGGATGTTGTTGTGGAATTGCCTGGTCTGGTGTATTGATCTCTGCTAAAAGTGGCTTTTCTCTGTTGGCTTTGATTTAGGAATTCAACGTATATCTATTATTTCCTTCAACAATCCGTTGTCTAAAAACAAAATACTTTCAGAGAGCACCTTCATTTTACAGTTTCATAAATACAAATGTATAAGCATCACAATCATGTTGGTCAAACCAAAAAATAAACCTAGTTTAGATTTGCACTTAAATACATAATCTCATATACATTTTACCACTGGTGAAGGTTAACAAGGTAGAGTGGAATTTGTTGTGAAAGAGCTATAAAAATGAATGGCCTGATGAAAGTTTCAACAGACCACACTGTAACTGAAGTTGCCTTAACAATGTTTTAAAGGGGCAATTGTGAGCAAGTGTGTGGGTTGTTATACATGGATGTCTCACAGATATGCAACAAGATATCTTGCTGTTGGTAATATATCTGCTTGCTTTCAAGTGTTATCAAGGGTGCAAAGGTAAACAAGAATTCATTAAAACCAACAGGCTCACCCTTATGCAAATCTCATGCTACAGACTCTGGAGCTAGAAGGAGAAGATTAGTCCTAGAGAGAATATGTAACATATAACAGATATCTACAGATTTGATATAGGGTTATGTTCGTAATTCTATATTACATTTCCATTATTATTTTTGGAGCTAAAAGCCATATCAGGCAACTCATGCTTATTCTGGAATAAGAAAAACTATCATTTGTAAAATTAAAAACAGTTTAATAATATAAGTTACATTTAATTATATATTAATCTGTTAATAATATTGTTTTATTTTATGCGAAGCTAGCGGAAGCTGTTTTGGTACACATTTGTATTAGTATTAGTAAGTAGTTGTTGGTGTTGTTGTTGTTGTTGCTGTTGTTATATTTAGAATTATGTTTTTTGTGGTTCAATCACTTTGAGGAAACTTTTTATTGTTTCTATTGTTTTGTTTTTTTCTTTCTTATTCTTTGTCTCTACAGTCATAATAAAAGCAAGCACATCTCATACCTAGTGCTAAAAGCAATGCTCAACATAATGTGCTGGGATACATTGTGTGTTATGCATCACCATAATTAGCACATAATAAGTCTTTGGTATATTTCTGAAAAGTAGCGTTTTAATAAAAATTTGGGATTTAAATTGAATTGAATTGATTACCATTTACAACACAAACCCATTGCTGTTTTTGTCAGATATGCCAGTCTCTATACAAAAGTATTTCAGTGTTACTCCATATCCCATGTATGAATTAAATATTTATAAGAAATCCATTAAAACGTACTTGAAAATATATATTTATTTCCTAGGTTTTCACTTCTAAAACTCATACCACCAGTTACATGCTATATATAAAGATGTATCATCTGGATCTTCTGAAAGTCATGGGAATATCAAAACATTCCTTTTATTTTGGCCTGTATATTTGATGTTGTAACTATGACTGAGAAGGTCAATCTTAACTTACATATAAGAGTAACGGTAATGGGACAAACAGTGTAAAAATCAAATAAATTTGCCCAGAATGATCAATCTTACAGTAATCTTCTGTATCTGTGTTGGTTTTATCTTGGTACTTAAATTATGTGTTAGGTTAATTCATGTTTCTAAAGTGCCCTAAGTGTGTAAATTTGTGTATGAGTGTGTGAGGGAATGTGCCCCACGATGGATTGACGCCCTGTCTTGCACCCTATTTCACCGGTTAGGCACTGGATCTCCCGCAACACTGACTAGGATAAGCCAATGAATGAATGAATGAATGAGATCAACCAAGATCCATTTTAAAGAATTAAACATGTGTGTTGTTAGATTCAGGAGTAATAATGTACTCAATATCTGAAAAAACAATATTAGCTCATATATGCCAGTAATACAAATTTGACCATAATGTCACACTTTAGATTATAGAGGAATTAACCCAATTCTTGCTTGTTTGTTTGGTTTTATTAATGCCACTGTCAGCATCAAAGGCCATTTTAGTCATTCTGCAGAATGGGTGACATTTGCTTGTTGTAACTCTTAAAAAGGAAAGTTCAGTTTCTGCAGTTTTTTTTTAACCCAGAACCAAAATTCCAGTTATTTATTTATTTTTGAGTAAGGAGGGTTGAAGAGAGAGATTTAAAAGTGAGAACACACCTGCTAAGATCACCAGTGAATTTTAATGACATGCTAAGGTCAGAGCAACATTTCACTACTTGAGAAACGTGAAGTGCTAATCCTAGTCAAGCGCGATGATTTATTACAGGGAGATGAAGAGTAAGCGAGAGGGTGAGAAAGAAGAGAGGGGAGATAGAGGGTGTAGTGGCTGCCACCAATGTATTGCAAACTGACATACCGAGCTTGAGGGCAAGTCACAATGTTTTTTAAAGCAACATGGACAGTCTTGCAAAAGACCTCACAGTTCTCTGTCGCTCTCCACCTTGTTTATTCCAGGGTGGCGCACAAGATATAGGCATTTCTGTCTACAATGTGGCCTGCAGGCTATTTGCCTCCTGACACAATGTTTCAAATGTTATTTTTATACAGATACCTACTATTACAAATCATTTCCAAACTAAAACTCATCAGTCAATGTTCGCAGAATCAGAATTACGCAGACCCAAGGGCATAGCAGACATTTGAAAAGTTAGGAGAAAAATAAAATGCATCAAGCCCCCATCATACCTATGAATCAGGCTAAAAGGTGATAGCTCTTTCTATACAGACTATATACTCACCAGTCACTTTATTAGGTATAATTTTGCAACTGCTCATTGAACCAAATATGAAAAATGAAAAATGCATCTCGGCACATGGTCCATACGACCTTCTGTAGATCAACCTGAGCAACAGGAATGGTAAGAAAGATGATTTAAGTGATTTTGAATGCGGCATGGTTGTTTGTTCTAGACGGGCTGGTCTGAGTATTACAGAAACTTCTGATCTACTGGGATCTTTTACACACAGCCATCTCTGGGGTTTACTGAGAATGGTATAAAAAGAAAAAAGAAAATATCTACTGAGTGAATTTTCTCTTTGCAGAATAACCTTGTTGATGCCAGAGCATCAAATGCAGGTTCAAGCTCATAGAAAGGCAAGAGTAACTAAAATAACCACTAGTTACAACCAACGTGAAGAAAATCATCTCTGAACACACAGCATGTTGAACCTTCACACCTGCTCACCAAAATTGGATAACAGAAGATTGGAAAAACATTGCATGGTCAAATTAGACTTGATTTCTCCTGTGATGCTCAGTTGGTAACATCAGTATTTGGTGTAAACAACATAAAAGCACAGATACAACCTGCCTTGTATCAGCGTTTCAGGCATTTGTTGGTGGTGTAATGGTGTGGGGAAAATTTTCTTATCACACTTTGGGCTCCTTAATACCAACTGAGCAATAATTAAATACCACAGCCTACCTGAGTATTGCTACTGACCATGAACATATCATGTTAATATGGATCAAAATCGCTGAGAAATGTTTCAAAAAGAATTAAGGTAGAGCGAAAGGCAAAAGTGGGCAATGTAAAACATTCCCTTAAATACACACTATTCAGCTAGTTTGTGGACAAAAGAAAATGCAAAAAACCATTTTTGCTACAAAATACATCACAACATCTTCTCAGAAGATTTTCCATTAGATTTTTGACTTGACTGTGGTTAGTCACTTATGTTGCATAATAGTCAAGGTCGCAGTTAGCACCAATGTGAAAGTCCCTTAACCCAAAATTGCTTGGGTTGTAAGGCTGTATCAGTTGTAAGTCGCTCTGAATAAGGGTGTCTGCTAAATGGTGTAAATGTAAATATGTTGGAATTGCCTTTTAGGAAGCTGAACCCAGCACTGATTAAGGAGGGATTGAAAAAACACCCTCTGTATCACTTACTGAACCTTATCATGTTTTGATTTTATGTCACATTAGGATTATTATTCTATTTTTTAAATAGATTATGACAGCAAAAACTTAAACAGCACATTCTTTAAATCATAGACAATCTATTTTACATTTCACATTTCTAGCCCGTATTATGTATTCAGAACTTTTAGTGCATCATTAGGTTTAGGTCAACTTAATATCCATTAAATGAATATGCTTTTAGAATAGCTCATCATAACAACATGTTAAATCTGTCTGGTTTAAATCTGTCCACTCTACTCAAGCATTCATTATGTTTAGTATCTTGGCTGAAATGAGGGGAATTGAAGTGTATCTGAATTAATACAGTTTCAAAGCTGATATGTGTGTTAACATAATATTCCTACTTGATATCTATTTGGACATTATGGCGATATACCCCACCCCATAGAGTTTCCAGGCTTTGATGAGGTCTGCGGAATGAATAATAGATTATGAAAGCTGGAGATTTTCGACAAGCTGACACTAAATTAATGTTTCTTCACTGAATGAGAAATTGTGTAATGTGGTGCAGGAAAGTTTGTGAGCCCTTTAGAATTTTCTACATTTCTAATAGAACTAAGAGTAAATAGAAAGAACATCATTTAAAAAAAGCTTTTGTTTAAATTATTAAAATAGCCTATATCCTGTACCTTATGTTCTCCATCGTTAGCATAAGTTTGGAAACATTTGTTGTAAGTGATATACATTTAAACAAAGAAAAATAAATGCGTTTGAGGTATGTAGGGGGGGTTTACAGAAAGTCACAACAGTGAGACATTTTCACGCCTAAGTAGAGAGTAAATCTCCTTCATCCTTACTAAATTGCATTATATAAAACCACAGCCTTGTCTGACACCCAACCTTATGCAATAAAATGCATTAGCTGGCATTGCGTTCCCAGTCTCTTGAAGAGAGCTGACATTACATGGCCTTGATGTGAGATGATGTGGGGCCTGGAGAGATTTAACAGGTCAACCAGTTATTAAGAGTCACAACATATTAAAAATCATCAGGCAGCTGATCAAATGTGACAAGCATGATGCATTTATTCAGCTCAGCATTTGCTCTGATTATAAACTGCATTAAAGCTGAAGGGCATGGCTTATACAGGTATGTGGCTTCACCAATAAACATTTTGCTGAATTTGTAATTCCCTCCATTACAGATTTTCTATTTAAAGAATTTATCATTTTTAACAATTCAAAACATTTTCAAACTTCTGTTGTGCACAAATTAATCATGGCAGTAGCTGGAAAAATATTGTTTGTACATTTATAAATGTTTATATTGTGGTATAGCATGGCATATTGATAATATTTCTTATAGGCCTTCCAATTTGCACACATAGGACATTGGACATTGCATTGTCCTGCGTATGTTTGGTTATTGCAATTAAATTGTAATCATTTGTTTGAATATATTTCTTCTGTGTGGTGCATTTGTAACTTTTATGTATAGATAGCATGCATGTTCCAGTACAACAGTTGCATTTTTAAATGATCTGTGTTCTAAATACACATAACATTTAGCATGTCAGTAATTGGATTTTAAATAAAGTGGGGGATTTGTAAATTAATTTTTCTTTTTATTTTAATCGCTAACAAAGAAAGTGTTTATTTCCTTAAAAATTGCATGTAATTTCACCAAATAGTGTAGATGCTGCATGAAAATAATGTTTATATGGACAAACTTTCTGGTGGCAGTAGGTGTAGCGCATGGAAAGTAAAAGAAATAATTAAAAAATAACACATGGTAATTTAATAAATTACATTTTCAGCATTTAGCAGACACCCTTATCCGAAGCAACTTACAACTCATATAGTTTTACAATTCAATTCAATGGTGGGTTAAGGGCCTTGCTCAAGGACCCAGCTGTGGCAGCTTGGCAGAGGTGGGATTTGAACCATGGAGCTTCTGGTCCAAAGTCCATTATTTTAACTGCTAGGCTACCGTAGTTCTGGTAAATTAGTACATAAGTACCTAGGAAATTTCAGGGTTTTTCAAAAAGAACCACGTGGAATAATTTTGTAACCAAACCTTTTATTTAAAACCAGATGCAGTTTTTAGGTGTGGCACACATACGCATAGATTGGTTACAATGGCAAGCCAAAAATGATCAGCATTCTTGAGCTAGTTAATTATTCACACATTGTTTTTGACATCACTGAATAACACATGATCAAGTTTTGACAAATGTCTGAGGTGTGCCAATGACAGCAGAGTCAGACATCGTTAAGTCCAAATATAGTGCATCACCAGCGGTGCAGAATTAATGAATTCTTTGAACATACTCCCTGCCTTTTCCTGTCTGGCATTTTGTTAGGTCTGCTCTGTTGCTATGACTTGACAGCTGTAATATACTGAAGCACAGGGGCTCATTATTTGTAGATTTCCACAAACAGAATCTTCTTGAATGTTATCAGATGAGACTAGATTATTGCTTACTGATTGGTTTGTGGAAATCTCCACTGGACCCGTTGGTCAGTAATATGCGCAGTATTGTGATGTTTTCCCGATCATCATGAATAAGTACATAAGGAGCACTGCTTGGCTGCTCAAGGCTATATCTGCCCAGTAAGAAAAGCATACACAATGCAGGACCATGCAGTATCACTCAGTATGCATTCTTAGCAGAAAAAAACTCATGCAATTCAGTTTAGATTAGCTACACATGTGGGGGATGGATAATTTAATTAGTACTATGATTTTAGTAATGACGAGATCTCTAATTACACTAATTTTCATGGACTGCATATGACAGGGTTGTAGTTCAACTCAGTCTTGGACAACAAGGTTACTGAGACTGATGTTCTCATATTATAATATAATGCCATGCACAGAAAGAGACAGAATGCAGTCCTAGTACGTAAATATTACAGAGGATTTTTTTTGTGCGCTGTTGCTTTTGTAGATAATACTGCTAGCATTATTATTATTATTATTATTATTATTATTATTATTATTATTAATGATATGTCATTATCTTATTTCAGCAAACATTATTCTCCACAAAGATCCAAACATTAAAATATTAAAATAACAGTTATCTCTCAAAACAGCAGTTAGTTTGTGAAAACAATGTTATAATTTTTTAATTGACTATTTATATTTAAAGTTTATGAATGTTATCCATAGTGACTAGACCAAAGCATCACTCTAGATAATTGGCGTTACATTTTTTTCCAACACTTTCTTTGTCTGATCTTAAACAGCTCTGATTTTTAATAATTCACAGCCAGCCAGTTAGCAAATGATCCTTGGGCTGGCAGGATGAGTGAGGTCGGCATACCATACTCAGTCTACCTGTACCTTTTAAATCCATTACATGATTCACAACAAAAAAAGCCTGACACCCTTTAATGAGGTTCAATCTGTATTTTCATTAATCAAGAGTTGCTGCAGCCCAGTGAACACATTGGAAGGCACAGATGTCATAAATGGGAAATTAATATTTGTACAGGGTTGAGAGAGATTAATGTTACACCAAGTATTACAAAGCTAATACAGGCTAGACATTACTTAAGCACCAGTTGGCACCACAACATGACACTGTATTTTCCTGCTTTTGAAACTTGTCAGCAAACAGGAAGCGGCTGTCAAACATGTAAACAGTGAGAAATCCTTTGTTTTTGTTTGGCTACAGAGGATTCATACAAGAGCTTAACACTGTTTCAATAGTGCAAAACATTGGGCGTCTTAGATACGTACATAACAGAGTAGATACTAATAAAATTCCATAGACTTGCTATGTTGATTTGTTTGTTCTATGCGATTCTTTATTTAAATCACTTATACGTTCATTCATTGCATTTGCTTGTGGGCAGGATGATATTTGAGGCTGACAGAATTAGCTGCAGCGTAAGCCTTTTTGGATTGAATTACATTAAGATTGGTAAGCCATAAATAAGTGCCCCTCTGCTTAATCAGGAGTTAATCTACTTTAATCCAATTCATAGGCCTGAAACCTTTCCAAAGGGATCTCCAGTTAGCATCTATTAATCAGATGCCCCCAAATTAATACTTTTTAAGTATAGAAATCTAATTTTCATTTATTGCATTCCTGTAAAGTGACCAGGAGGAATACTCATTGATTACTGATGGACTATCTTTTTTCTTTCCTTGTTGAGCCACTGATAATTATTTTTGAATCACAATTATAAATAATAGGTTGCAGTACCAGTGGTGGGCAAGTCCTATTTTGTGGAATTAATCAGCTGGGATAAGTATCAGGTGTAGAATTCAAAAATGACATTGACTGATCTTGTTTTATGTATACATGCCATAGTTGTCTTGTGATGACATACTGGAGGCCAGAGTAGGAAAGACTCAGACTGACTGGAGACATTTTGTCAATACTCCATATCATGAACCTTTGCTCAAAGGTACATCACCTAGGTAACTAGGTAGAGGATGCGCCGGGGTTTTCTTAGATGCCATTAGAAACACAGAGGGTTCTCCTCTCAAGATGAATTACCTTGAGAAACATGTAATATATACTGCATTTGAAGGCAGGCTTTGGCGATGTTAAGAAGCTCCAAAGAAAATTTTCTAACGAACAGGGGAAAGTCAATATCTTTGCCTCGGAGGCATACTAGAGGATCTGTGCTGTGACTCTTCATATAAATATTGTGGATTGGAGACAGATACAGGGACAACCTGAAATAAGAACTGAGTATAGAGTTATTTTTTTGAAAATAAGGTCCGACACACTTGAGAATGCCATCTGTTAAGCTGCTATTGTAACACGCCAAATAGGTAGATCAAGGTGCAGCCTGGAGATCCCCCTTTTCAAAAGTGTTATTTTTTATTTTTGGTTTTCTTATTTCTGTACGCTGTCTATGAATTATGCGGGCGTCCTCTGATTTTACAAGTCATTATTAGGGCACAGGAATCTGTATCTCCCTTAGCCACAGAATTGATATGCTGCTATCTCGTCTAGCCAAGAGAGATATACCTCTATTGAAATGAAGAATGCCAAGGTCTCTGATATTAATTTATCAATTTATATTCTGTGGCTTTCAACTAATAAGTGTATGTCTTTGCACACATGGTTAGTCAATGGTAAGGTGTTTTAGAGTTGGGTTTCAATAGTGTGAAACATGACTAAGCATGCCCTTGGTATTTGTGTGTGTATTTGTGTGTTTAAGAGGAGGCCTGTGAAGTTTCAAAGCATCAATGCATTTATTATTCCATTAAACCTGGCTCAGGTCAGAGAACCTCATTAGAGCTGGAATTTGAGCAAAGTCCTGCTGAGGAATAGCCTTACAGAGAAGACCACGTCAAATAACATATTTCCAACATCTCATTACTTTGCCTTGGGGCAGAAAGGCCAGAAGTACATGCATTCCAGATTCTGTGCCACACCATGCAGTGTACTCATCTTCTTTCAACCAATCAGAGAGATGCCCCCTAATGGCCACAATGAAAATTGATTTTACTCTTGTTTTAATGAATGCATGAAAAAGCGTGCTAATGCGTTAACACAGCTGGACAAAAGAGCGTGTGTAGAGGTCATGTCTGCTAGACTGGGTCCAAACAAGAGCTGTATGAGTGACAACTGCCGCTTTGCTGCTAATGAGCAGTAGCTTCAGTGTAGGTGTGTGTTTGTGCTTGAGCTTTGTGAATTGTAAGTTGCTGATGCAAGTAAACAGCACACTGTGCTTGTTAAATATGAACTCCATGATACACCCTGATCTCCTTGCTTGGTGGATTAAAGCTAATTGTATGTATTTGTGTTTGTTTACCTGTGGTTACAAAGAGACAATGCTTGGAAGTTTAGGATGATCGATGGTGCATCAGCAGCTTTAACATCAGAGGGGAACCGTTAAATTGGAGGAGAGTAGAAGAATTAAGTGTTAACTGATAAATAAACCTGAGAAAGAGAGCAGGAGATACTGAACTACCATGTTGAGGGAAATAAAAAATCAAATTGCTGTCTGGCACATTAAAGGCTACAGAAGCAGGGGTTTCTGAATAAAGTCCTCTAGGTATAATTGTAGCGAACTGGGATTCCCTTGAAACTCACAATATAGTTTTTTCCGCTGAAATTGCTATTTAATATGTGCATTCTTGATTAGACCTAAAAAGTGTCTTAGAGTGAGTAGCCCTCTGCTTGACAAGCCAAGTCAAGCAGATCCCATTGAACTGACAATCATTCCATATCGTTATCAGAGTGAAAATGAGGAGGTTCTAGCTTCCCTCAAAGAGGGCAGCAGGTGACCTGTATAATTTTCGTTTGTATTTGCTCATAGTGATCGGATTTTCATCAGCATTCGAAATGGAAATTAAATGGTGACATAGTGAGGTTACCTGATATCCCATCAGTGCGCCATTAATTCAACAATCCCATGTGCACACATGCCTGCAGCAGCAGGTCACGTATCCTGGCTAATTTTGAATATGTTCCACCCTTATGAAATGCATTTGTTTATTGAGTGCAATCAGACCTGATTTCACAGACTGGGCTTCATTTTCAGCACACATTAGCAATTACTATTCTGTCACTTTCACTGTTTACTCCTATAAGCACATGCTAATGAGATAAGATTTGACTGGCAAGGAGTAATTGAGGTATGAGAAGTATAGAATCAAAGAAGGTAATTAGTAAAACTAAACCCTCCATACACAGGCACAGAAGCGCCGGGCATAAAAATATATGCCATGTTCTTGTCTTATCTCAATCTTCTGGCATGCCGTGCACACTGATATTCTACTGTCATTCATCAGACAACAATGATAAGGAGAGAGAGGATTATTGTAGTCATGGAAACCATAGGAGCTTCCCTTAAATTTTTTTCAAATGCAAAGCATTGTGCAAGGGTTGCACTCTGGCAAAGAAAAAAATTGCTTGCTCTGAACTTAATGGGTTGAGCACTGCAATAAGAGCAAATGAGCATAATGCTTTACTAAGACATAAAAGCTGTTTTAATTAGATTTTAATGAAAGTTAAAGATGCATGTCCATCTGACGGCTACTGGCTGGAAACACTAATCAACTGCAGTCCGCCTGCCCCATCAGACCAGAAACACGAGCATTAGGAGAGGAGATATGAATTCCTTTTGCTCCTGCATTATAGACTATGGCAAGGATCAGGCTAAACATGATAAATGTTAAAATGGTCAATTTTAATTCTCCATCATTGCAGATTTCCCAGTTAAAACACCTACTATAATAACCTGTAGAAGTTAAATTACTTGAGTTAAACACTCACTCAGAATGATCGTTAACATTATATTTTTTGCATTAAAGATGGATCAAGGTGTCAAACCTGCAACGCTTTTTCAGACAATGCTACTGTAACCAAGACATGATTCTTATTATTATATCACTGTTTTGTCCCTGCTGTGACTGTGGGGACGGCATTTGATGGAGTTAAATTGCTCCCTGCAGATGTTGTATGAGTTCTGGTGAGGCAGAGTGTCTTCTCTTCGCACATGTCAAGTATAGAGAATGTTTGTTAATGAATAATGACAAGGAGACCTGGATTCAGACATGCCCATCAAACCATAGTTAATAAATAGTGTGGCCAACCTCAGAGGATTACAGTGCAAGCAAAACCAGGTTAATAAAACATGTATGAGGCCTGGCTGAGGGAAACAGGGTGAATGTTAATATTAAATAGACAATTTTCCAGAAATGCGGCATATTTATTTCTGGGATAAATCTGTCTAGCAAAATGCTATGATCATTACTGGACAAGCTGGCAACTAGTAGCATAACTGCAGCCTGAAGCTAATATTGTCCTAACATGTTTGGCAGAAACAAGGTACAAATTTAAAGCAATATAAATAAACATCTCTTTGGCTGTTACTCAAAGAGATTGGACAATTGTGAAAATTTGTGATACATGTAAAGGTGAAATATGGGTAATAAAGGAAAAGCTATGAATGGAAAGCTCATTAAGGCCAAATCGACTTTGAAAAACAGCCTCTCAATTCTCTATGACTGTCAAATTCATAGATTAATAGTCATATGAGGTGGACAGTGATGTATACTCACCAGCCCCTTTGCAAATATGCCAGTATATTCTGATTTATTCATCAGGCCACTCTGAAATACAGGTTATTTGTAAAACAGCAGACAGCTGTGAATTGCTATTGATTGGATTTGAGTTTAATCCAACCCACCTCCCCCTACCCATTTGTGCTGTTCAGGGCTGTCCTATTTCCCCTGCATGAGGCTGCAAAAATGCATGAGCTTACGCTCTCCCTGTGCTCTGAGCGTTAATATATATGACCCCTGATGCTTCAATTACCCTTGATATTCTCTGTCCAGGATTTTGCTGTGAATTATCCTTGGCACAAAATTCAGACTATGAGTTTGGCCTCTCCTGAGAAATGGGAATGTCCCACACCCCCTGAAGCCTGTCCTCTCTGCATGGTCATGCAGTTCTATGGAGGCCATAAACTAACCACTCTGTTAGAGATTGCAGCAGCTGTTGCTGAGCCTCATTTAAAATGGCCACCCTTCACTTTGACCAAGAGAGGGAGGAAGGGAAAGAGCAAAAGAGCTGGCATATCTTAGTGAGGGAAAACCTTAATCCATCACCTCCAGCTGATTGTGTTCAAAAGCGGCCAAATCTGGTGCAGTGCTGCTTACATCTGAGCCTGTTCCTATGCGTGATGAGAATGCGCATGCATTCATTTGTGCCTGTTAAACGTGATGCAGTAAGGATAGGCTTTTGGACATGCAGTCAGCTCCAGAATTATTGGCACCCCAGTACAGATGGGTGCAAAGATTATGGAAAAATGCCTTGTTGGTGAGCTGAATGGGCAAGTCCAAAATAGAAGGGTTATAACCCTGGAGGACTACAAAGAAATTTAGTAATGTGGAGTGTCTCAGATTTCTTGTTCTGTACTCCCTAATCTTATTACAAGTTATTAAGACACAGGGCCTTTATACTGGCAGAGAGAGGTTTCACCACATGCTAAATTTAGCAGTGCCAATCGCTGTAATGTGAGTTTTGTTTCTCGCGTTAACAGTGGGAAATGAAGCTTATTAACCTCATTTTTATAACCATTTTACCTATATTTGATCAGGGTGACAATGGTATTTTGAGCTAAGATTATGTTGTTTGTAAGTATCAGAAGATGTATCTTGTGATTCCAATAACATTTTAAAAAGAATATGAGATCAGTTCATTGACCGCAGAGAGACGAGATTACACAATCTATTTTTAATTTCAAAATTCTACATATATAGTGTGTAGCAAACACTTTATGAACTTATATTCTGCTACATATAGGAGTGGATGACAAATCAAAGGGCCATACTGTAATCTTGTACAGACACACACTTTATTCAATCCTAACTGATTGCGTTGACCTTTAAAATAAAACGCTTATGTGTGCTGATGTAATAATTAGTAGGCTACGTCCCCTAAGGTGTATATATAAGTTTCTGTATCTCACAAAAGTGAGCACGCTCATATCTTTTCATGAACATATGACATTTTGATACAATGTAAAGTAGTCAGTCTATAGCTGATATAACAGTGTAAACTTACTGTACCCTCAAAAAATGCTGGCTATGAGTTCATTGAGGAAACCATGAATTCCAACATGTACTGTGAAATACTGAAACAGACAATGATCCCCTCCCTTCAGACACTGGGAAAGCATGTCTCCAGACCAAAACCCTCTTGAACATCTGTGAAGGACCTCAAGGTCTCTAATATTCACCATCTCCGTGACACCCTTGTGAAGGATTCTAATGGCAACATGTCAGCTCTAGTAAAAACCAAGAGAGTTAAAGCAGTGCTGGAAAATAATGGTTGCCACACAAGATATTGAAAAAATGTTGGCACAGTTTGGCCATTTTCACTTAGATGTGTACTCACTTTTGTTGCCAGCGGTTTAGACATCAATGCCGGTAAATTGTGGTATTTTAAGAGCATGGCAAACTTACAAGCTGTAGACCGACTATTTTACATTTTATCAAAGACAGTAGCTTGCCTACAAATGGTAGAAATAGTGCACATCTCACACGCACTTTTGAATGTAATATTAATGCTATTGCACAATATAACCTAAATTCGGTGTCCAAAATTCAAATTTCTATGGCAGTAGTGTTACACAGAACAGGATGGGCAATGGTCTTTATGGCTGAGGGACCGCTATAATTTAATCCAATATGAATCCATTATGTCTGTAATTTTACTGGCTAGTGGCTTTGTGTGTCTGCACATCTGAATACCCAATTCCCATGCAAATTGACACATCAGAAAAGATCCTGTCATGACCCATGGGGACAAAAACACTTCAGGAAGCATATTATTATTGTCCGCTCCCCAAACAATATCAATTCCAACTATTAATTTGACTGTTGATTTAACTTCAGTAATTGTTTTATCCTGGTGAGAGTCAAGTGCTTCCTGAGGTATATGCCCAAAATCACTGGGTGCAAGGGAGGAACACTATCAGATTCTATCCTGGGTTATCACTCACTCATTCATACTTGCTACGATCTCCTGGCATGGTTTTGGGAAGATTATGCCTAAGGATGCTGGGCAAGTGCACTAGCCAAAATATAAGTAACACTTGACATTTAAATTTTAAACAGAGTATATAACTTCCACTTTAGGTTCTGTGCAACAAGACAATAATGTTAATTAATTAAAATTAAATAAAGCGCAATATGAAACCATTTAATACAGTAGAGTAGTTCTTATTTATGGATCATTTAAAAGACTTGAATTATTTACTGAAAATGAAATATATAAAGATGACTACCTGAAGAAAACATGCAAATTTCATGACAGTCATTGCATCTTCAATATATGCTTACATTGAAATTTTGGACTCTTTTCTTATTCCATTATCTGAAAGGATGTTTGGTGATGATGACTTTTTTCAAGATGATAATGAAACTTTCTCTCAATAAAGACATATAATGTCAATGGAATGGCCTGCAAATAGTCCAGATCTCAGTCCAGTTGATAATATCTGGTCAATGACAAGGCTTTAGCCTGCAAATGTCTCCATGAGTAACATTTTTCTAAAAAAAAAAGAAACAATTGAAAGATCTTTCTCTAGGAGTGGTGATTCCATAATTTTTGCCAGGGATTGTAATTATTTGTAGTTTTAACATTTAACATTTTCAAACCAAATGTCAGAATTAAACATTGGCAGCCCAGATCAAATTCAAAATTGCTGAGGTGAATCAGTTGTTTAAGCATTTAGGTCAAACATACTAAATTCATTGATTTAGCCAGATCACAATTAAGAGGGCATAAGTCCAGGAGTGATGACTGCAGACATAAAGAACTGCACAGTTTGGCAGGAAGACATGTGGATGCTGTTAACTGCCAAAATCCACAGCCAAGAGCAGCTCTCAGCCTCGTCGATGCTCATGGGACAGTGTCTCTAGAAGTCTAGCTTGTTAGCAGTGCATGGAGATGCATTTTGATATGACTGGCAAACACAAGCCTATGAAAATGCTCTGTATTAGGTTTAATCCTTGTGCCCTCCCCAAGCCTCTGTAATGAATGCAGCACCATTCTAAGATGGCGGTTCTGCCTGGTTAATTGGCTAGCTTCCTTCTTAGAATAGCACAGAGGGAGTTCCTAAGTCCACATTTCCTGGAAAGCTTGAAAAGGAGTTTGAAATTCAGTTCCTGTAAGCATGTATCCCTTGAATAATTTCGCATCTGCTTGGCTCACTGCTATCATGCCAACTACATCAAGAGAGAGCAGCCTTGTGAATGTGTAAAAGCGTTGCTATGGCATTAATATTCGTTAATATGGTTCATTGCCTTGGGATATTTTCTCATGATCTGCATACTCTGCTCAAGGGGCAGGAGCGTAGAATGTGAGCACCCATTGGGCCTTTCGTCACCTTCAGATTATTGTATCAATGTGCTTCAGGCTCTGCAGACATAGGTGCTTCTTTTTTAAATTTACAGTGCCTTGATGGCTAAGGGCATGGAGGCAGTGCCTCCCCACATGCATGAGCATGTGCTGTTAATGCTTTGTTGCTCTGATGAGGGAATCTCAGAGGTTAAGGCATGTCTACCTTAAGCAAAATACTTAACTTCTACTGCTTAGCACAAACTAATCTGCTCTGAATAAGGGTGTCTACTTAATGCTATAAATTGGCCTCCGGCACTCAGACTGAACTCAGCAGTTAATAATCATGAATTGATTGATGACAGGTTATGGAATGAGCTTGGTAATCATTCTAATAATATATGAAACATAAGTCTAATCAAAACAAAGCATTTTGTTTGGTAAAACACAATGATTGGTAAAAACTGTAAGTTTAGAACATGTGCATTTGCTAAAGAGTTAGACACTCAGCTGACCATTTTCTCATGTTGCATAAGGACTGTTCTTGTCCATAGTGAGTTATGTATGATGTATGCCTATTGGTTATAGTGCAGAATAATTTGGAAATGTATATGTGTAATCAGTATGTTAATGTGCATATTAATGCAGTTGTGTACAAGATGAATATACACTCACCAATCACTTTATTGGATTACATATACCTCGTTTCTACATTCATTACCCATTGCATCAGGTCCACTTAACAGCAAGTTGCAGTTTGACACCTACAGACTGCAGTCCATCTATGTTCTGCTAGTTCTGGGACTGTGGTAGCCTAGCGGGTAAGGCACTGGACTCTGGACCAGAAGGTCCATGGTTCAAATCCCACCTGTGCCACAGTTGGGTCCTTGAGCAAGGTCCTTAACCCACAATTGCTTGGATTGTAAATCTGTAATAA
>JAUZST010029356.1:0-29627 GCA_034779995.1 Parotocinclus haroldoi | reverse complement strand
AAAACAAGTGTGCAGACTCAAAAATTAAGTGTGTCAAAATGCATACTCAAAAACAAGTGTGCAGACTCAAAAAATAACTGCAAAAAAACGCATACTCAAAAAACAAGTGTGCAGACTCAAAAATTAAGTGTGTCAAAATGCATACTCAAAAACAAGTGTGCAGACTCAAAAAATAACTGCAAAAAAACGCATACTCAAAAAACAAGTGTGCAGACTCAAAAATTAAGTGTGTCAAAATGCATACTCAAAAACAAGTGTGCAGACTCAAAAAATAAGTGTGTAAAAAACGCATACTCAAAAAACAAGTATGTCTACTCAAAAAATAAGTGTGCAAAGAATGCATACTCAAAAAATAAGTTTGCAGACACAAAAATTAAGTGTGTAAAAGATGCATACTCAAAAAACAAGTTTGCAAAAAACGCATACTCAAAAAACAAGTGTGCATATTCAAAAAATAAGTGTGCAAAAAACACATACTCAAAAAACAAGTGTGCAAAAAAGCATACTCAAAAAACAAGTGTGCAAAAAAGCATACTCAAAAAACAAGTATGGTTAGGGTTAAGGTTTAGGGTTAGGGTTAGGGTTAAAAAACAAGTGTGCAAAAAAAGCATACTCAAACACAAGTGTGCATACTCAGAAAACAAGTGTGCAAAAAACAAAAAAACACATACTCAAAAAACAAGTGCATACTCAAAAAATAAGTGTGCAGACTCAAAAAATAAGTGTGCAAAAAACGCATACTCAAAAAACAAGGGTGGACCTGCTGGGTCCTTTCTGTGTGGAGTCTGCAGGTCCTCCCCGTCTCTATGTGGGTTTACTCCGGGTGCATACTCAAAAAATAAGTGTGCATACTCAGAAAACAGGTGTGCAAAAAAACCGCATACTCAAAAAACAAGTATGCATACTCAAAAAACAAATTAAGGTTAGACTAGATTAGATGAACCTGAAGTTATTACCATCTTAAACATGAAAGCATGACTAATTGTCCGGGGAGCTTATTAGTCAAATAATTTTCGTGCCGTAGCCACAGTGATTAATTGACATGGTTGGTGAATTTCAGATTAGAATGAACATATTAATGGCATATTAATAAACTGAGAACACAGTTTATACACGCAAACACACACACAAAGCAAGTCACACCAGACAATGCTGCAATAGCTCTGCTGTGTGTTTGCAGCTCCAACCATCATCTCCCTTCAGATACGCAGAGGGACGACCAGATCCTCTTCTGCCCTTTCCCTTTACCAACTCTCTGTGTGATTACCAGAATCCCAGCAAGCCTATTGTCTCACACACACACAAACCATCACGCAGGCAACCCACTGAACCACACACACTGTCAGAGAAACCGGAGGTAGACCATGGTGCCGCCTGTCACTCCGCCCTACTGGCCATGAGAGCAGTGCTGCAACGTCTACAAAGGGTGGAGGATCAGATCAGCCAGGTGATCATCACCCTCACTTCCTTCCATCATTTCTTTGAATTCTGCTGCTTCTCTTTCTCTGTCATTGCTCTGATGGCTACTGCTTTGTCTCTCTGTCCCCTGACCTGCTACAGAGGAAAGCAGAAACCGAACATGCTAGAGAGTTCCGTAAAAAGAGTATAAAAGACAAAGCAGTTGACCTGAACGCTCTTCTCTCTGGTGGTAACGTCACTTTGGTTCAGGTGACTATGTGTGGATTGTTCGCAGAGTCACTCTACTGCATGCTTTGCATTTAAATGGTTCTTTGCATTACTTGCTGTTGGTTACAAATCTTTGTGGTTAAATCTTAACCAACCATTACTTACCATTACTAATGGTAGTTCATCTGAATTTTAAAATAGATATAACCCTTAAGGAGCAGCACGGCTGCCTCACAGCCAGAAGGTCCTGGGTTCAATCCAAGGGTGGAGCTGCCTGGGTCCTTTCTGTGTGGAGTCTGCAGGTCCTCCCCATCTCTATGTGGGTTCACTCCGGGTACTCCGGTTTCCTCCCATAGCTTATTAGTCAAATAATTTTCGCATGTCTTTGGACAAAGACATGCAAGTTAGGTGAATTGGTGTCTCTAAAAAGTGGCCCTTAATGTGTATGCCGTATGATGGACTGGCGCCCCATCTAGAGTTGTTCCTGCCCTTGCACCCAGAGTTGCCGGGCCCGCGACCCCGTGTGGATTAAGCGGAAGAATGAATAGAACACTTAAGAAGGTGAGTAGAGAGAGCGAGAGACCATGACAGCATGGTGAGCTTTGTCTCTTGTTCAGATTTACCTGTCAGGTTTAAACAGAGCAGGAAGCTTAAGGGCAAGGCTGTAATCATGTAATGAACCAGTTACTGGTTCTGTCTTTCTCTGTTTGCCAGTTGGGAATATCTGCATTCCGTCTTGCCAGGAGTTTCCACTTGTTGCGTTTCAGACTCACTAATGCCAATGGGGCTGAGTTTATAATACAGTAATATCACTGGGGGAACCCCTGCATGACAGATGTTACGGACGGCACTGCGACCCATTTTGACGAAAGAAAATGGTCATGACTTGCTCTGCACTTGGCGCGTTTGATTGAAATTGAATGAGTCGAATTGCGCGACTTCACGTACCAGCTAAAATATAGGAGCACGTTTTATTTCACAGTAGCTCTGAGGCAGTGCAGATCTTCACTTTGTTTAAACATATATGGTATTTAATAAAGTTCATCAGTAATGCACTGAATCATTTCTGGGGGTCTGAAATTAATTAACTTAATTTACCTGATGTGGGAATGTGGGAAGAATTTTCTTAGCACACTGGGCTTTCTGGAATTAATTAACAACGAACACCTGGTACCACCGAATCAGCTCCACACGTAGGGCTCACTAATTTACTCACCTGTACACTTTTGTTTGTGGGGTAAATAAACAAATATCTTTGCACGTCAACGCTTAGACGTGTCAAAAGCATTTGAAAGTGAATAACCATTCATTGTGTTTGAAAGAAATCATTAAACTGAACATGTGCCGCCTGTTTAGAAAAGCAGATATACGTCAAGCATTGTAAAGTTCTCAAGTCTGAACGTTTGACTCGTTTGACTGGTGTGTCTGAGCGTGAAAGTACTAGTACCGCTGGCTCTGTTATTAACATTTACTGTTTATTGCACGCAAATGGAAAATCCATTAATGTCTATCCTGTAGCTGAATCAGACAAAGACTAAAAGCAGAGTAGGTTGTTGTATTCAGTACAACGTTTTGCATTTTAGATGCGATATTGAGCAGTATTTGATAATTATGCTCACAGATCACCGGCACCAAGCTGTGAAATGCCATAGATAAGTCTCTAAATCAGAACAATGCATGACTGACTGCAGCTTTAGTTTCATGAGCGATCTGCCCAGTTCGCATTTAAATTCTTGTGGTAGCTCTACTGAAGTAGTGCTCATTGTCTGCTTCAGTCATTGCGAAACTTTACATCTTCGACTTGATATCTGAGCTTTACCCGAAAATATTCTACAGTTTTTTATGTTTTATTTAATTTTATTTAATGTATAGTAATCTAAGTGTCAGCTTTAAATGAACATGCCTGTTTTTTGAAGCTGTTTGGATACACCGTTTACGGGCAGCATTATGTTCTGTGAAACCGGTTGTTTCAACAATTTGAAATGAAACACAATCTGAAAAGCATTAAGCTGTGCAATAATTCCTATTTTTTGTATATTACATGAAACTTAATAACTAAAAAGAAGGTAAAACAATGCCGTTTTTTTCTGTCTTTCATGACTGATTCTCTTTTCTGTCAGCAAGTGTCACAAGGGTTTGCTCAAAAAAAATTTTCAAAAAAAATTCTCTAATTCAAATGTGAATTATATACGACATATTTTTATTTCCGGGCAGCACCTCACAGAAAGAAGGTCCCAGGGTGGAGCGGTCTGGGTCCTTTCTGTGTGGAGTTTGTATGTCTTCCCCGTGTCTTTGTGGGTTTACTCCAGGTACTTTGGTTTCCTTCCACAGTCCAAAGACGTGTGTTAGGTTAGTTGGTGTCTCTAAAGTGTGTAACTGTGTGTGTGTGTGTGTATCCACCCTACAAGGGATCGGCACCCCATCTAGGATTGTTCCTACCCTTGCGCCCAGAGTTGCCGGGTGGGCACCGGCAATGTGGATTAAATGGAATGAATGAATGAATGAATGAATATTTTTATTTTCTAGTATAATTCTTAAGACCTCGACTATTAAAGCAAACAGACGTTGATCAGATGGACGTTAAACGGGTCAAAACTGTACTATAAATGAACTAGGATTCAGTAATGTGGCATGCTTATTGATGCAATTGTTTACATTTGTGGCATTTAGCAGACACCCAGACTGACACGTTCCTGCAATTCAAACAATTGTGGGTTAAGAGTTTTGATCAAGGACAAGTGGCAGCTTGGCAGAGGTGGGATTTGAATCCTGAACCTTCTGGTCCATAGTCCAGTAACCACTAGACCACCACAGTTTCAATCAGCAGCTCTCTGTTGTAACAGGTGTTGCTTTATTGATTGCTTTACAACGTTAAACACAGAGCAACTCAGATTTGTCTTCTCTATTCTTAACTTTAATAGCCCATTGCTTGTCTCACCCTGCACTGGACAGATCGACTCTTCTACTCTTCACACTGCTAGTCTATCACTTTCTCATCCTAATTCCTAGTGTACTGCTGCTTCCTCTGCCTCACCTGTCTCACCTTCATCTCTGCTTATGCATAAGGTAATGAACTTTATTCACATATATCTGTCTACCTGTCATATTATTAATATCGTAAAGTGCACAATTTAACACCGCTTTCTGCTCCTGCATCTATTTTTTGCAACTGTCCTCTCTACTGCTCTACTGCTTCTTCTAGCCACTCTGTTTTTCAGCCTACAGTCTACTTTCCTTAAGCATATTGTGAGCTTCTTTAAATTTTCTCTCAACTGATTTTTTTTAGTTTCTCATTTCATTGAGTGTGCTTACATGCATAAAGCTGCGGAAAATCTGATTTTGTCAGTAATCCAGTCAATGAGTTTACATGCGCTTGGGTAGTCAGATAAAGGGAAAGCTCTGAGGCAATAATCAGATATCTACTTTGCATCCGGCTAATAATGTCCCAGTAGTATTTGATGTGAACATCAAGCTTTAATAGTAAAATAATTCAGTTCTTAGCATATCTTCAAGCATACACTGTGGAAGTGTTTTTAGTCAGGGTTGCCAGATCCCCCGAGAGTAACAAGCACCCAGGTCTATAGAGAGAGGCCCAAGAGCAGCAAAGTCTCTTTGACTAAGCATACCTGGCAACCATGTTGTTGATTTCTCTAGCTGCTTTTTCGACAGTTCTACACTCTACACTGTATGGTTACGTTTGGGTGCATGTGCAGACTGAGGAAACTGACTGGAAAGTAATGGCATACTGAGCTACAAGTCAGCTTTATCTGATTTCTTAATCAGATTTATTTCTTACAGTAGTGCATGCAAATGCACTCAGTGACTTTCTGATTGTCTTTTGTAATGTGGGGGGGCTCTCTCAATCTACACCGTAGCTCACGCAGACCCAGCTCTGACCTCAAGCAGTCCTGAGACTCTAATGAACATACCAATGTTATCCATTCCTGTAGTCTAACACTCACTTAGACTTGCGCTGCCATGGGCAACCATCCTCGCACACAGATCTTGTAGAGTACCTGTCGTTGTGTGTTAGAGGGCATCACAAACTTCACCCCACCAGAGGTGAGATCAAAACCAGGGTGGTTCTAAGAACCTGAGCCTCTGTGGCTCATATCCAGCCTCTGACAAGGTTTGAGTCCTAAATGATGCCTTTGGTCTGCCCTTGGTACAAGTTTGTTGCCATATCAGTCAGTCAGTCTGTGTTTGTATGCGTGTGTTACGTCTCACCAGGTGACCTCGTTCTACATCTATGCATTTTCTGACAATGCGTTTCTTTTCCTCTGGATCATATATAACACTCACATCACAACAGCCTTAGGCTTGTAAAATACTATGAGTGTCCTATAAGTTCAACAGCTATTATTGTTATGGACACATTTGGCTTTTAACTGCTATGTGTCTCAGGCACTCCATAAACAGTGACTTCTCTTTTAACTTATGATGTAACCAAGAAACATCATGGAGGCTGTAATTTTCAAACAGGCAACTGTTTACGTATCGAATTGCCTTTTAATTGATGGTTCCAGTTAACTACTCGTAGCAGCAGCATCAATTTTTTACTCTTCAAAAGTCACTGCCCTTATTTAAAGAAAACATGTGATTTAAAAACTTAGCTCAGGCATTTGTTTTAAGAGCTTCGTGTGTACCATTCAGGGTGAAAGTTCTCACACTGAACAATGCAAACACAAACTTGGCCCACAAGCAGTAATCAGTGGCCAATTATTTGAAATAAAAGCAGACCACCCGGTAGGGTTGAATCTAATCTTTGATCTAATCTGTTAATATGTTCCATCTCTGCTTTGTCTCCTGACTTCTCGGTCTGTAATCTGCCTGCAGCAGTCTGCTTCCAATCTTCCTCATTCCAGCTCAGAATTACCCCTACCACACCCTCCACCACAGTATGTAGCCACTTCCTCTTGTTCATTTCCATCCAGGTAGCTTCGGGTCTCCCTATGTTCTGTGTGTTTGTCATAACCTTTGATTTTTTTTCATTGACACTTAGTAGGATTGTAGTAAGGTTGTTTCTTGTCATATTCTTTTTTACTTTCCTTTTTTAACAACTAGCAAACTTAGAACTTAAAAAGAGCTGCACTTTAAAAGGGATATTCAAGGAAACACAGAATGACTCACATATGGACTTAGGTACTGGCTGTAACATAAATCCAACCTATAGTTGAAATTTTAAAGACTAGAATCAGTACAGATATTGTAATATGGAGGCACATTTAGTCACATGATGTAGTACGCAGATGTGGTAATTAGGTAACCCAGCCCCCACACGAAGCCGAAAACGGTGTAGTTTCGAAAGACAATTTCCATAAAAATGGCAACGAATTAGAAAAAGCCAGTACGGCAAAAAAAAAAAAAAGATCTGGACATTTATGAACAGCGACAGTACCAGACTACCTGCTGGTTGGATTTGGGGCGTTGAGGCAATTTGAACCAGAGTGACTGTATGGATATTTTACTGGTTCAGGTCCAGCTCCAAAAGATGAATCTACATTACATGCAGTTCTGAGTGGCACGGAGGTGCACATGGAATCGACCTCGACCTTGGACTCCTGTGTGCCTGTATGGAATTTTCATTTACACACTGGATCGGGGTTTACTCCAGGCACTCTGGTTTCCTCCCACATTCCAAATGCAAGTGTTAGGTTAATTGGTTGCTCTACATTTGCTGAGTATGACTAATATCGATGTAACCAGAAATGTCCAGTTTCGGGCCTCTGTGTGTACTGAATTACCACCTGTTTTGCAAGGGGTAGGTTTCAGAGCCTCGAGTTGGGTCTGTTCCTGATTCTCTGCTTGGGACAAGTGACACCAACCAGGGGTAACAAGCAAACTCAAAGTGTGTGTGACTGTTCTAGACAAGGGGTTGAAACAGCAAAGCATGTCTTTAAGGTAATGTGGGCTAGATCAGTTCATCCATTAATGTTAGTTATTGGGGCATTTGATTTAGTTTTTTTTTCATGATTTGGAGTGATGGCATGGCGGAGCGTGATTGAATAAACCCCATTGTCTTGTTTTATGGGCCATTTTGCTTTGCTCTTATGATTTTCTAATTACTCCAAACCAGAAGAATACAGCAGTAAGCTTAAAAACATTTGGCTGACCTCCTGTCCTTTCCTCCGGTACCAGATGTCTGACCTGAAACACGTTTGCTAAATCCTGCTGTGAGCATAGTCTGCTAAACAAATAC
This sequence comes from Parotocinclus haroldoi, assembly GCA_034779995.1. Classification (NCBI taxonomy): domain Eukaryota; kingdom Metazoa; phylum Chordata; class Actinopteri; order Siluriformes; family Loricariidae; genus Parotocinclus; species Parotocinclus haroldoi. Next base: position 21,802 of record JAUZST010029356.1, on the reverse strand, counting down.
ACTGGAGCATTGTGCAACTGTCCTTCAATAAAGAAAACAATCTGGCTGGCACCGTTCTTCCGAATGCCACGAGAATTCTGACTAACTCTGCTGTTTTCTAAAGAATGCCATGCTGTGTCTAATAGAATCATCACACACTGCATGATAAAGTGAGATATCTTGTCTGGCTCTGTTCTCTATTTTCCACATGAATGTCTATCCTCCTACTGAATTTTCTGTTGTCCCATAGCATACTATTTGAAAGGTGTCTTTAGTTGTAGGAGCTCAGGCCGGGACAATGGTCACTCTGCATGATCCCAGGCCCAAAGCTGACTGTTTAGGCTTGCCTGTAAACCACAGTGTGCGCATGGGGGATATCAGGCCTGCTTGTTGCTCTCTGCATGTTTTGTGTGCCTGAATTGAACTCTGACCCTGGTGGAACCTGGGCCAAGTTTCAGATGGGGCCAACCTCAGCAGAGGAGGGATGCAAGCATTCTGCCTCTGGCAAGGTGAGGTTTGTGTTGCAAGGGATCCCCTCACCGTCACATTGCAAATATTAGGTCATTTGTTTATTGCTTCGTAGTTATTAGAATAAAACAGACAATGAAACACTCCAGGTCCAGTTCTGTAAAAGTTTTGCCCTGGTCCTAGGTCTTTGTTGTCTGTGGCCTCTCGCCTGGGGATTTCCCCTCACACTTGCAGAGTCCTCTGGATCTTGGGGTTGGGTCTATGATAGCACAAGCTATCTATTTGGGAAACACAGACTGTGATGTGCAAGTACAAACTGACTCCTTATTTAACCCGTTTTACGGTGGTCTTATGATATTTCATATTTACAATGGAAATCAATTAAAACACATAAATACTCATTCAGAAACCAATGTTTTTTTTTATTTTGATACACAGTACAATGCTCTTGTAAATGAGTGAACTCAGTAGTGCATGTCATAGGGAATCGAGTGGCAGGAATAATGAGCGCTGGGAATCGTCCATGATTCGGCAATAATTGTTTTTGTTTTTATTTTCAATACATAATTCAATAAATTACAGGAGATTTTCAGGACTTTTAAGCTTTATGTTAATGACTATGCCCAGTTGTAGCATGATCAATATAGCACAGACTAGCTTAGATGTGAAGAAGTTAAAATCCCTGAATCCCTGATCTGCCCCGAGCCCAATGCAGTGCACATTCCGTTCAAAGTACCATCCAAAGTTCTTCCTAGACTGGTTCTTACAATCTTGACTTTATTCCCAACTAGAGTTCCCTGCGAAAGGAGTTCGCTCCGAGCTTGGGTGACGTGTGTTACTCGTGCAAGAAGCGTGTCTATGTGGTGGAGCGCCTCAGCGCCGAAGGGCTGTTCTTCCACAGAGAGTGTTTCCGCTGCGACACCTGTAACGCTCCGCTCTGCCAGGGGGGCCATGCTTTCGACTCAGAAGAGGGTAAGTGAACCCCACGAACCGTGACTTTGTGATTACACTACATTGATGTTTGTTGCTTTTGGCTCTTTCAGTTGACACCAGTTTTACAGCTTTCCTCTCTGCTGCTTATGTTTTGCTGCTGTAGGGAAGCTGTATTGCAAGCTCCATTTCTCTCAGCGTAAATGCGTCGTGAAGCGCGGGAGGGTTTCGGAGCCACATATGGTAAACGTTCTCTTCACTCTGCTTTCACGGTCTTTCAAGTACATTTCAGTTACAAAGTTAAGAAGTGTTATCTTGAAATTGTACATTTTGCCCTTTTGTAGCCTCCTCAGGACGATGGCATCCATCATAGCATGTCTACGACTGAGAGTCCACCTGAGATTGACAGCTCTCTGCCAGAGTCTGCAGGTACTTTGTCCTCGGTTCTGAGGAAAAGCATGATCTGGCCGCTGCACGTGAGCCGGACTGTGTGTGCCATGCCTCGGCGTGTTTGCAACTGGCTGGGTGGGAAAGCACAGGGCTTGCGTCTGCATCTCAGGGAAAACGCCGAAGACTACACCTCCTTGTATGAGTTGCTGTGTGTGGGGTTGCCCGTGCTGGTGGTCCTCTATGAAATTCTCCTGCAGATGCAGGTGGAGAGCGGCCCTCTCGACCTGCAGCCCCTACACCACTGGCTGGAGCAACAAATGGGCTACTGGTACATCACATAGAGTCCTGGTTCTTAGTGGGTTCTTGAGGACGAAGCTGCCTTATTGCTGATATGAGGCAAGATGTTCTACTTAGATTAAATAGAACGCATTTCATGACCTGGTGTTCTGAATGAATCCAAAGTGACCTCTGATCATAAGTTATTTCCTTTGCCTGAGAGCTGGTTTTTGAACAGTTGGTCTTGGAACAGTTTGAACTATTTGTTCTTCCGTTCTCAAATTACAGAAGCTCTCAAAACGTTAAAAAGGGGAAGGCAAGATAAATTTGGGAAATGGAACTTGAAGCACTTTAATAAGTGAGCTGCCTGGACTTTGGCCCACACGGCCATGGGAGTGATGTTTTGCATGTTTTGTACATTAACTATTAATTACTGCTGCACATTTACTGAACCAAACCGAGCTAATCACATATCTGCTCATGGCCGAGTGCAATGAAACTGCCAAAGCAAATACGGTGTCGTCATCGAAGCCATACTCACATTTCCATGTACTGATAATGAATGTTTACAGATTATGAGGATCAAATGGTTGAAATTGTTGAATTGTTTACTTCGTCAATGTGTCTTCCTATGAGATCATGGTTTATGAAATTAAGGTTGTTAGGTTCTGTTATTACAATTGATGACAAAACGCTCAGAGTCGTGTTTAGCGTGTAACAGAACCGCTTTGAGCTTACGTACCGGTGACATCTGTTAACAATACATCGAGTATACAGGGTGGAGCCAGTACAGCAAAAGTGGTTAATGCACCTACCAGCATGCTGTTAGTAATTTATTTCATTTGTACCAAAAAAGGGCATACGCACACAGGCACTTACATGTAATAACATTAAGTCCGACTTGAAGTGAAAACTCTTCAGGGTTTTTCATTACAAATCATATAACCATTCAACTGGGTGCCTAGCCTGCAGCACAGGGCAAAAGGCAGGAACAGTCATAGGGCACACACACACACACACACACACTATGGCCACTTTAGAAACAAGAATTAACCTAACACACATCTTATGGAATGTTGGAGGAAACCGAAGTACACAGAGTAAACCCATGTGGATATAGGTAGGACACACAAACATACAAAAAGCCTTGGGAAGGCCAGTGCCTAGTCAGCAATTTAGTTTGCTGGGCAGGAACAACCCTAGAGAGGGCACTAGATAAAGCCTGTTCATGTCTGAATGACAAAATTCAACAGTATATATATATATATATAATAAGAATTACATCGACCAATAAATTAAACTGGAATGACATTACACACGTTATATTGCACGTTATATTATATTAGTTATATTGGCCATACACAACAACGTTTGTGTAAGTATGTTAAAAAAATGGCATATATGCTGAACAAGGGGCACACACTCGGATTTTGAATGAATGAACCGAGTTAATTTGAACATAATCGAGTCCACATCCCCCAATACGATGTTTACATTTAACACCAATTTCCGTGAGTTTACAGCCCAATATCTGCTGCACCCACACACTCCATGACCCTGTGCCTTAATGTTTGTGCTATGATCATAAAACTGGGGAACATTATGCTATTGAAGTGCTTGATGGATTTCGTCTGTCTTCACTAAACGTGAACTCTGAACAGTCGCAGCAGCAGACCTGCATGATGGGTTTTACGAGGAGAATATTTCCTTTATGTACACTGTATGGTCTTTTGTACTGTTGCAGATATTCGGGTAGCTACATGTCCCTCGTTTGATCCTAATGCAGTGTTTCATCCTAATGCCAAATGACTTGCAATGCAAAAGGGCATGTATTTTTTACACTGTGTGATGTTTGTAGCCATTATTACACTGCCCTTTGCTGCACTCTGATTTATCTCTCACATTCACTTTTATTCGCTTTCCTGCTGTTCCACTTTCTGCTCTTTGCTTGCCTGATATGCTCTGGGTCAGACTCAACTTGATGATGCATGACAGCATGAGCATTCTCACATACATGCATTCCCGGCGCTGCCAAAAGAGAAGTGAAAATGATCTGCATAGAGAAATGAGCTGGGACTGCGTTAGCCTAGCGGTACTGATGGGCCACAGTTGGGTCCTTAAGCAAGGCCCTTAACCCACGATTGCTTGAATTATAAGACCGTATCAGTTGTAAGCCGCTCTGGATAAGGGCGTCTGATAAATGCCGTAAACATAAACGAACAATTTTACAAGAGCCAACCCAAGGCACCTTAGCATAGCTAATCCCATGTCTGCAGGGCTTCATTAATCAGGGCTGTTCTCGTTGTATATCAGTGTGTGGGAAACACATGCGTTGCAGTGCATGCCTAACAGGAATCTTCTTCAACCTCTTTCAGTCTTCGCTCCACTCTTTTTTTATTCTTCTGTCTTTCAGAGGCTGCTCACACTACCGAAAGCCATCAAGAGCTCTCCTGTGCCTCTTAATACACCCCAAAATGTACTTAGAGTAGCATTTTTTACTAGACATGTTGCAAAACTGTTTAAAGTATTAGCTGTTGTGCCCTGTATCAGTAGGGTTTTTTTTGTCTGTTCATGCACAGGTAATAATAAACAAATTTCCTTTCCATTTATCAGTTCATATGGAAGTGTTCTGGGAAAGTTTTTTTGTTTATATGAATGTGTGCAACTCTTAATTAATCTTGTTTCACATACAAGAACGTTAGATTGCCCTGGCATAAGGACCTTCCTTAAATCTTCAGTGGTCAGTCAGTCTTAAACCTTCAATCTTCTATTTCATGATGGGGAGCCGTGTGTCACAGCTTGCATCTTTTAGTTGTAGGGACGTCATCACAAAATATCACTGTGTGCCAAGAATAAATGCAAGAACTGTACAATTAAAGAGTCCATTTAATACAGGTAATAAGATTAAGGCATGCACCCTGAAAGCAAGAGTGAACAGCCAGTCTAAATTTGGACTAAACATGACTACGGCATGAAACGTGGGTATATAATATTTCATTCTCCTATGAGTTTCCCTATTGTGGGGTTCCCTACCTCTTGTTTTTGCCATTTATTACAGAAGCCCAGCTCCTTAAAAAAACACCCCAAGAATCAAAGCTCATGCAAAATTGGATGTCTCATGTCTGGCAAGGTTAGGTTTTAGAAGTTCAGGTGAAAGCATGGAAAATAATGCTTTTAACCGAAGTACAGTGAAAAAACTACAAGGAGATGTAACACGGAGGCACCCCTGGGCTGGTTTTATAAGATGCCATCATTTGCACAGTAGCAGAAAGCTGCCTGGCACTGGACACCCTTTTAGAGATGCTCATGCTAATTTGAGTCCACAAAGAGTACTCATAAACCTCTGATCCTAGAATTGAGCCTGTTGGACAAGATGCTGAGATGTCACCGAGACTCCTGAGTCTTCCCAGGGGTGGCGGTTACTGTCTGTGTGCTGTGTGGTACGGACCAGCGTTAAACCTGATGTGTATACAGGGCTAAAATCAGCCACTGTTGGTGCCAGTGCTGAAGGGTTGAAGGGGTGCTGCCACATCTTACAATGCCTCCTCCATTCAATTTTCAAATGGAATTCAAATGAGAATTTTCCATATTTGTTGGATGTTGCTCATGACTGAGCTTGTAATTTTTTCATTGTGGAGCTGATGACATGACCAATTTCTGATCATGTCCAGCATACTGGAAAATATCAGAGCCTCTGTGACTAATCGGCGACTGAGAAAACTGGGTCATTGGCTTGCCTACATGCAGTGGTTATGACAGGTTTTTGGCAAGTCTACAAAATGAAATGTGTGGCTTGAAATTGTGTCAAGAAGTAGCCAGGGAAAGGCACATATAATTAATTGTTACTGTGACAATGTACAAAAGGTGTGATGATAATGTGACAATTTACAATGTATCGATAGAGCATTTGTACCCGATGAGATTGTCGGTTCAGCCAGCTGCCTCCACGTAACAACTTCCATCATTCCACAGATACCCTAGCAAATCCTGTGCATCATTGGAAAAACCATCATTCCTGAGCCTTAACAAAATAAACCCTTTTCATGCATGGTCTTTTCATGGAAGCATTCTTTTGTTATAAAGTAATCAAACGAGCCGCCGGAGACGGGAATAACCAGAACAACCCGTGAACTCTGATAACCAGGGATTTGAGATGGATGGATGCAGCCATTTAATCACGAAACTTCTCCTGGTTTTGTTTAGTTTAATGCTTCTGGAAGTTATGTGAGCGTGCTGACCTGTTTGCCAAGTCTTAATCACTTTGTACTTAAAGTATTTGTACTAAACTGCAGTTTAATCAATCTGATCTATTTTTGCATCTCCTACAGTAGAGCCCTAGTCGTACCACTGGTCATACCACTAATTGTTCTAATACTCTAACGTCGAAGTTTGAAAAATATAATTTTGTCAAATAGAATTGTCCCCCCAGCTACGATTACAAGGTTTGTAACAAGTCAGAAGTTTGGCTATAATGACTTGTTTTATTTTAGAGTAAATGTGCTATCCTGCCTAGGGTGGTCATGATAGTAAGACACTGTGCCAGTCCACCAGTCCACCATTGGACATCACACTCACTCAGTACATCTACTGGTATGTTTTTAAGAGTTAGGACAAACCACAGGAGACACCCACATGCCAAACCCTGCATAGACAATAAGGCAGGGATCAAACCTGGGTCATTCAGCTGTGCGACACCGTGTCACTCTCTTTGTGAAGCTCTTACTTGTAATTACAACTGGAGGATGTTCATGTGCAATTTTTATGTCGGGAACTTCCACAACTTCCAGCGTATTATTATGAGCACTGACTGTTGTCGTGGGAACAGCTTTTCCCATGCCTTAAGGAAGTGAAGATTGTGTGGATTTACAAAGTTCTCTACTTTAACCTGACTCAACTTGTCAGCCAGTTGTTTTGCCCTCTATACAGTATGCATAAGCAAGGCATCCCGGTTTCTCCCACTTATCTTTTTGAAGGGCTTCCTGTTACCAGGCTAAGGTTTGAACCTAAGTCTTCAAGGACTGCTGTTTCCAGCAGTTGGCTCTTACTTGCAAAGCCGCATGAGCTGACTATAGACTACACTATATAGTCAATCATTTGTGGACACCCCTTCTGATTGTTCAGCTCTGCTATTTAAGTAACAGTCACAGTTATGTCGTTTAGCTGACACCCTTTTCCAGACTTACAGTTTTGGCTGGCTGGCACAGCCGGGCACCTTGAAATGCCCTTGAATGCCCAAAGTGTACCAGGGCTTATTGTGTATCAGAATCTGACCTCATAGCCATGTTCCATAATCTAGTAGAAAACCTTTTTAGAAGCACAAAGGCTGTTTTAGCAACAGAGGTAAATGCCAATGTCAAATTGCATATTAATTGTTCATTGATGTTTGTATGCATTTTTTGGGTGTCCACAAACTTTTGTCTACAGTATTTAGTGCATGTAGCGTAAATGAAGACTGTAGTGTTGGTTCTGCACAGTTCTTCAGTTTCTTTCAGGTTACATTCCATCACCAAAAACATGCCAGTAGGTGGACTGGCTACTCCTGTGTTTAAGTGTGTGATGCCCTGTAATCGACTGGTATTATATGTTATATGGGAATTCCAGCCTTGCACCCACTGTGACCTCTGTCAGGATAAAGTGCTCACAGAAGACACACGTTTTAGGAACTGTTTCGGGGGCTCATTTTAGCCCCGGGGGTTTGAAGATCTGACAGATAAGCGATGAGCTGAACATCACTGAATACCCAGTAGACTGAATATTTGAGAGTGAATACTTGTCATGCCTTTACTGTTATTGCCTGTGATATTGATCTTTAATTTCGTGTCAAACCCTGGTGTGATCAGCAGCTGTTTCCCGTCAAGCTGTTCTGTGGGAAAATCATTTAATATTTATTGATCCATTACTAACCAGCTGTGCCTTGACAGTTGGAGTGCAATAAATGGAGCAGCAAGAATGGACCATTTTTATACTTCTTTATTTCACGTCTACACACAGTGCCAGATCCAAAGCGTTCCTACTGGTCTTTAATAAATGACTACTTTTCCACAGAACAGCTCACTTTTCTAGACTTTTTCATCTCATAGATTTTCATAGTATTTAGTGTGACGTCCTATCAGGATTCGTCATTGCCGGTGAAGGATCAGATGATCTTTCTACAGTCTAAAGGAGCTTGATGCGCAATGATTTCGATCAGGAATGGTCGCGGCCGAGAAGCGGCTTTTACAGAAAGGGAACAGACTTGAAAATGCTAAATGCTAAAGTTCAGAACTTGAACATGAAGATCAGTGAAAAACGAATTCAAAATCCAAAGTCTAAATGAATTAGTAAACATGAATTCGTTTGACATGTTTTGTCCAGTCATCAATGGAGACCTAGGACTTTTGCATCTGCATCTGCAAAATATGCATCTGTGCATGGTGATGACCACCTGTTCCACAACCATGTTTAGGTAGACGGAGCGCTGACTTGACGTTCACATAAATGTCTGGATCCAGAGTTTCCCAACAAATCACTGCTCAGACCATCACTCCCCTTCCATCGGCTTGTCCGCGTCACACAATGCAGGATGTATTTCATTGTTTGGATTCCACAAAAGAAAGCAGGTTTCACTTGTTCTATCTTGAAATGCTCACGTCCCCTGTAGGCACTTTGGATGCTGAAGATTAGTAAGCATGGGCACTCCCTGAGAAGATGTAACCAGCATCAGTTGGAAAAAGTTTGAGTGATTACAGTAACCTATCTCTCAGTGGACCATCCAAAGCCTTGTGCCCCCTGTTGCCAGTTAGTGGTTAGTTCCACCTCGTACCACTGCTGGTAGGTAAGAGCACATCACAAACCTTGCCTTTAGTAGGTGGTCAGAACCAGTCACCTTGTTGAATTCGCCCCGGTTTTTATGCCTGTACAATTTCTTCTGATTATTGATTTTGTGTCCTACTACCATTGCCTCTAACTGGCTCGTTGGGCATCATCTAAGCAGCATTTGGATCTTCTCAATATGATTCACCCCCAATTCTTAGACTGCTAGATTACTTGGCCACTCTTGAGAGGTTTTCAAAACCTTTTTTAAAAATGTATTTGTTGATATGACCTTTTTTTGGATGCTCTTTTGTTAAACTATACATTTTCTTTGAACTACCAGTGTAGAATCATACAAACATTCACTTTAGTGTTCGATGTTTTACACGGATCTCTGTACAGCACCAGGTTTCATTATGCCCTGGTTAATATTAAGTAGGTATAAGAGTATTGTTCTCATGTGGATTTAGTTAGGACTTAGTTTCGAGTTGTGGAACCGGGGTAAGTTAGTGGTACTAGTTCCTGTTTTGAGGAGAGAGTGCTTCAAAATGGACAATACGGTGCCTTTCTTTTTCCCTCTTACTATAAGGTTTCTATTTTAAAAAATGAATCAATAGAGATTTGCCTAAAGTACTATACTATATAATTAGAAAAAGAATAGTTATTATTAGTTCAACTTACAAATACAATCAAGTATCAATCATGTGATATTAAATTAGATTTTGATGCCACCTACCGGCTGAACCGACAAAAAAACTCCTACATTTAGGAACTATCGAATATGTTGGATTTTTTGAACGATAAATAAGGTGTTAAAGTGGCAGAGCAGCTCCTGTTGTTGCTGCAAGTTTACAGTAACCCAGGTTAAATCCCTGCCCTATTATGACCAGTGTAAGCCAATGAATGCAATACATTGTACTAAATACAGCTCGGGCAGCACGGCGGCTCGGTGGGTAGCAGCGCTGCCTCACAGCAAGAAGGTCCCGGGTTCAATCGCAGGGTCGAGCAGCCTGGGTCCTTTCTGTGTGGAGTCTGCATGTCCTCACCGTGTCTGCGTGGGTTTATTCCGGGTACTCCGGTTTCCTCCCACAGTCAAAAGATATGCGTGTTAGGTTAATTGGTGTCTCTAAAGTGTCCCTGATTGTGTTACTGTGTATGTGTGTGTGCCCTGTTTAGGGTTGTTCCTGCCCTTGCGCCCAGAGTTGCCGGGCGGGCACTGGCTGGCCTGCCACACTGTGTAAATTAAGCAGAAGAGAATGTATGAATGAATGAATACAGCTTAGATACATTGCACTTAGTGCTTTATATCAATTAAATATATAAAATGAAGTATAACAGTAAACCATTTAGTACAGTACTGTACTGTACGATATAATACTTTTGAGTATCTTTTATGACATTTTATAACTTGATTTTGACTTTCAATACTGTGATTCTCTTTTTCTGTCAACAGGTGTCACAGTGGTTTGCCAAAACTAGTTTTCTGTCATAATTACCTGTCATAAATCTTATAAGACCTCGGATGTTAATCGGATAATATTTCTATTAATTACAGGTTTCTATTACAGGTGTTGGTACTGCCAGCCATTGGTCAGTTAATTGGTCAGGTGTCACTTAGACAGATATACAAATTGGTCTCTGGACTAGAAGGTCTAGGGTTCAAATTTCTCCCAAGCTGCCACTGTTGGATGATCGACCCAAAGTTGCTTGTACTGGATCACCTGAACATCTCTGGATACGAACGTCTGCTAAGTGACTCATGTAAAGTGTTAAGTATAGATAAATGATTGAGGGATTGTTTATGACCACTAGAGGGCAGTGTTGGACATGAGGAAAACGCATTGCCTCTATGTTGACGGATGATTCCTTTTAATTAAAAATGTTATGTTTGTATTTTACATGATAAGCTGATGAGATGCTCCAATAATAACTCACGGAAAATAATTCCCTAATTATTCTGTCCTAGCTATTTTAATTGTACTGCAAATTAGTTCGTACATCCATGTTTTGTCATTCAGCTGACATTTTTGATTCAGTAAACATTTCACCGCGATTCAACCCACCCTTTTTAGGATGCGAGTACATTGAGAACATACAAATCTACGTTTAGACAGCATTCAGACTCCACCAGATGTCCTGCTGTTTGTAAACTATCTTTAACATTTATGTCATTTATGTTGATAGGTACTCAAATCCTCTCCACGTGGCCTTGGCTTTAAATGAATCCCCATTTACCATTTTTTTCTCTTTAATGGTACCAAACCAAATATTGCTTACGAAAACTTGGAGATATTTCATGATGGAATTTAAAAAATATCCTCTAATGTTTGTGAACAGTATAGATATTGAAGCTGACTGGACGTACAATTTGCAAATGCAGGCGAATACTCTGTCCCGGGGGTACCTCTCGGTCATTTTAGGTGTTATATGCAGACATGACTGACTGTGTCTGAAGGTGTGAAGGCCCAGCTGAGGGCAGGTTTATGCTTGGTGCTCTGGAATATCTGGTAATAGGCACTGGAGCCCCAGTATCCCTGATCAGGAAAGGGTTAATACATGAAACAAGTGTTGCTGTGCTCCAGATGTGGATGGTTCCGTGTGGACGGAGGGTTGGGGTTATAGGTGGGTCTTCCATTCTGGGAGGGATGACCATGTATTGACTCTGGAGGCTGTAGGGTTCCGGGTCACTTGGTCTCAAAAAGGGCAAGTTCTTTATCCAGTTATTTGTTCCCAAGCTTTTAGGGACTTTTATTTACAGTCTTATCTGCTCATATTATTTCTGTTTGAGTTTCCTGTTTTTAAAGATATATACAAACAAAAGTTCCTCTACAGCCCATGCTTCTTCTCACAGTGTGGTTCAGCTGCCCATACACGCTACTGACTTTGGGAAACATGAGACAATAAAGAAATTTCAAAAATTACAATCGGTCTCAGAGCAGGCAGACGGCTGCCATTTCCTGGCCTCTGGCTTCCCTGGGAGAGATAAGACATGTAGGAGATACGAATACGAACGCTGAAGGTTATCTTCTCATTTCATCCAGAGAGTGAAAAGGTTGTGGATTCTTATGAACATGCCGTTATTGTTCCTTATGCTTGTCTCAATCCAACATGGCTGAAATAAACACTGACCTTAAGATGGAGGCTTGTGAGCTGCTTCGTATGTGGTTGTGTCCACGGGTTTTGCTGCCATTCCACTGTTACTCTGTTGCTTTTGTTATTTAACCGAATGGCTTGAATCACACGAGTCACATTAAAAGTAGTGGTCATATATGGGTCAGAATGATTGATGGTTCATTTCCAGATACTACATTGTGTGCAAAGAATGAAATTCCGTTTTAAAATCCAATTTGAATATGTGGAGAAAAGCAGCTTTACTGCTGTCCTTAAGCAAAGTCCAGAATTTGTCTGGCTTGTACAGAACCTTGACCTCAGAACAGACATCTTGGATGTGCGCTTGCTAAACAGTTAGCAAGGGTTTATTGTCTGACATATGACGCCGACCTCTCAGTCGTGTTTCAAAATCTATTGGAACGCCCTCTTAAAAGAACATAGGCTGTTGGAGGGCAAGGGAGAGGGGCACATTCCATACTAACACCCTTATGTTTGGTGTATTGTTGGAGTCTCCACTAATGTCTGTCTACATTTTCTAGGCACACAGACATTACTGCTCAAGCTAGGGTGACAGCGGCAAGAAAAAAGGTACTCAGCCTCCTTTTATCTGTCTTAAAATCAATTACAGACTTGGACAAAGGAATGGAGGTCAGTAGTGGACTGGTGCGAAAGTCTGGAGCACCAATAAAATGTACATTTACAGAATTTACCAGACACCCCTTACCCATGCAAATAACAATGTAAGCTCAGATGCTGATTTTTAAGGGTTTTGCTCAAGGGCCTAACAGTGGGAACAGGGCAAAGCCAGGATATAAACATACAATGTTCTGGATAGTACAGTCCATCAGAAGCTTTACAAGCTCAACATCCCTGTCAGGGAAACATTGCTGGACCCATTCAGCAAAAAATCCAACCAAACAACACCGGAATCTTATAGTGCTGTAATGAATTGGTCCCATCCCATACAGTACTGTGGAAAATGAACATATTTTAATGATAAAAAAAAACTTCTAAAAAGCAAGAACAACGTTTTATACGGCAAACTTCCTATAACTGTATTCTCTCTGATGTACTGTATTTCTATATGCTACCTGCAGGTTATCGGCAAATATCGGTATTAAGCAACATGTGGCATGTCAAACTCGATTAAGTGGCACGTTGTGAACATTAGAAAATGGTTTAAAAAGGCACACGCTCGTTGCTTACGCCATCCATGGAAACAGATAGCAGGTTGCAAAGCATTTAGCTCGGATGATCTCTTTTGCATTGGATTACTGGTGCGTCAGGAGCACAGCTTTTCATGCCTGGAGACAGATGAGGACACAGAGATGGAAAGACCAAGGTCAGAGGGTCACTTGTTGCAGGCAGAGTGTGCTGTGCTGTGCTGGTGTGTGTGTTGTGTGTTCTCAGGCCAAGGGTGCTGTATTTCCTGAGTGGCTGTCCTTCATATTGTATACACTCACTTCAGATCAGAAAATGCTCAGTACTGTCCTGGTTCTTGCACCAAACTTCATTTAGAATGCTTTGCCAAAATGTACAGCACTCACCATCGATGCAATCCCCACAACAGTAAAGTGTGTAGTAACCACAGATCCATCCCCATTTCAAGGAGCACCTTAAACACCCACAATCTTGCGGCAGACACGCTCAGCCCAGAAACTGTATGGGACGCAACCATCGACACTTCCCAAAGGTACCCAGTACTTGCGTTGTACATGTATTATAGGACTTTGTTAATGCATACACATACGCAGTGTGTGGCCAACACAGAGATCTCCACACCCTGCTCACTGGTTCATAATATAAAGTATACAGTCAAGGAATTTCCATGGGCAAAAAGCAGCAGGAGAACGAGCTGTGCTAAACATCTGAGTAACTCTCAAGATGGCAGTTTACAGTGCAAAGACATGCGTGTTAGGCCAATTGGCGTTTCTCAAGTGTGTGACTGTTCGTGTTACTTTGTGAGTGTGTGCGCCCTACAATGGATTGGAGACCTAACAGATTATCGGTGTAACCACACACACTTAATTTCCCAGTGCTTCAAAGTATTTTCCAGCCCATAAACATTTGGTTTTTAATAGGGTAAGCTAAAGAATATATACCTTTGAAAATACGTCACCACTGAGAAGCAAATGCATGTTCGTATTCGTGTGTGGTCACATATTTTAATTGGTTATTGACAGAATTCAACAGCTGTCCTTGAGTAAGGATTCGGTGTCTGTGGTGATCACACATATACTCCTGGACCTGAATACGAATGTTCAGCAAAATGGATTTCCATTTTGATTTCAATAGGTCTTTTAACATCGCCACAAAGTAGCTTCAGAGAGGTAATTGTATTGACCCCTATATAACCAAGCTACAGCTGATGTGTAAGGAAAAATTCCTTGAGATGCAAAAAGAAAGGATTCCATCCCTGGACCACACCACAGCTCAGATTACGTTTATGAAGAGTCCTACCATGACACCGTCTATTGTTTTTTTCTAATTCGATCTCTAATTGTGATCATTTTTAATTCCTCTGCTTGATCACAAGTTGCAAAGACAAGAATAGTGGAATGTTAAGGTCAGTTGATTGCTTGGATTGCTAAGTTTCTCAATATTCTGCCTACCACTCAGCTTAGTTTGAGATTGTAGTTTTGTTGTTAAGAATTAGGATTCGGTCGCTGATAACGCTGTAAAAAGGCTTTGGCAGAAGGCCATGAACACGTTATGTCTTAATCATGTATTCATTTCAGTTTGTGCCTTGACAGCGTATGCTCATTGATGCTGAATTGCTCTTGAGTTAACTTCAAAAAACATGTCCCCCCCCCCAGGTTTGTGTAAATTTCTGCTATCAAGTTGTTAGCTAACTCAGATGAATTGTATCAACTGAAGTGCATATTTGTTTAGAATTGATTTATTCTATTAGTTACAATATGCTAATGAAATATGCATCCATTAATGTCTGGGTAGATTTGAGCTGTGTAAAGGTAAATCTTTTAAACTTAATAAACATAATTTCAAAGTCTTATTGAATTAATATTATTTCATATTTAGAGATTAAAATGAAATAGTATGAATGGAACATAAAATGTGAGTTTAGAGAACTTATGTACTGAAATAAGGTCGCAATAAATGAGTCCGGTTTATATATAATTTTAAATTCAAGTTGAAATCATTATTGCATGTACTTACATTTTCGTAGATAACTGGTTACCACAAAAAAAATGACTCATTGGGTTTTACAGAGTAGCGTGTTGTGATTAAGAGTTTCCACATGATCGTTATGGATTGTCACTGAACTCTGATGACCTTAAAGAAGTGCAACCCTTGGGGAATGCAGGTAGCATTTAATCCCTGCTTCAGACAGTTAGCTCCAAAACCACAGCAGAGGCGATGAGTCAGGAACCTGCACTATATCCCAATCAGGAAGGATGAGAGGAGCCACAACAGGAGCCTGCAGCCGAGGAAATACATCTGAGACTCAATCAACCTCTGTATGAGGATGTCACACTGGCAACGCATGGAGCCAATGTACAGGCTGACATTCAGAGAACGTTCGATGCGCGCAAGATCTGTAAATCTACTCTCTATAAGTAGGTACTTAGAAGAGAGTAAGATACTTTGTGAGCGGTCCGGAGCGGATTCATTCCGTTTGCACTATTCTCTTTTGGAAAAATATACTCAGTGGTCGTTCTTTTCCTTACTTAACCATGAGTATCGAAGCTACCACTGTACTCGATTGTACGTTGCTCTGGATATGGGCTTCTGCTAAATTGAACTACAATCCGTACAGATTGTAGTGACCCTGCTTGGAACACATTTCCTGTGTGTGTTGTTTGGGTTGTTCTGCTGCAGGAGGGACTCCCTGTTCTTCGGCTCCACCTGGGAGCCAGCAAGATGACCTTGGGTGCTGCTTGGTGTTGTCAGCTGCGCTTTCGCACAGCAGGGGTGCGTGGCACAGATCCACAGAGAGCTGGAAAAAGAAATTGGACTGGCTGTGTGCGGAGGCTTATTTTTCCTGTTTGACCCAGGCCATGGTGACCTCCGCAGGGAGCCGCAGTGGCACTGTGGAGGCCGGAAGCCCAGAGCTTAAGGGGGAAAGGAGAGTGAGTGGGGTGGGAGGAAATGGGAAGGGCGTTCACCTCGCCGCTGCGCTGCGCCAGCTGTGAAACACGCCAGATTCCTACTGAGCCTCAGAGACAAACAGCAGATCAAACGCAGCTAAGAGGAACTGAGCGAGAGCAACACAAACAGCACACAGCAAATGATATAGCATAATATACAGCAACACTGCCATTTTCCAGAATGCTCAGCCATATGGTGACACTGGTGAAAAGGTTAGATACTTATCATTGCCCAGCAGTGATCCAGTAACTACACTTGCCATGACGGTGTACAGCTGCCATTAAGTGTGTATGGTAGTATATATATCATTTCTACTTCTTTTTTTAAAAAAACTATTTTGAAATATCAAAATACCCAAATGAAATGAAATATCCCCTACTTTTTGTGAGCAGTGTCTAATCTTAAATATATATACAGTAAGAAACAACATTTCGTCTGTCACTCTGGGGGGCACAAAGTTCCTGCATATCCCGGGAGTGGGTGGGCATCACTTATGACCATGAGGTGAGGCTGGTTAGGAGATAATCTCCAGGCACTACATCAGTGACTTTGCAATGGACTGGTGTTAATATAGATCATAGATTCTGAATGATTCAAATGTCTCTATGATGTGCCTTCATTAAAATTAAACTACTTAATTAAAGTACTGACACATCATAACAATCAAACTCTACTGCATTTGCTAGTCCAGACTGCAATTCCCTGACATACACACAAATAAACCAAGAACATCCCAGAGTGAATGAGTGAGACCTTAGGAATGGTTGATTGGAAACACAGTAATACTCAGGAGCTGGGGAACAGAATAATTAAATATCAGGTATATGGAGTTAAATCACTGGACATTAGCGATGGGGGAAATCAGTACTAAAAAAAAATATCTGGGTCAGCAACAAAGGCTGTAACATATCCAAAAGAGTCTTCTAATCGTATTTTAAGATCAACTCATGAAAACGCCATGTCGTTATTTGATATACGGCATTACACAATACTGTTATTTCAATGCTTGAATTTGACATTTTTAAAAATAATTTCACACTTTAGACTGCAGTAATTTGCACAGAACTAAATCCAATAAATGTAGCACAGTAACATGAAGTGTTGTAAATTCAGATATGTAGATCTAAACAATGAACGTAGTGACAAAAATCACCTGTGCCATTCACATGCACATGGAATTTCCTGTTTGGTGCTGGACAGAGCTCATTCATTGGTTCTTAAACAATGTTCATGTCACCATTTGTTTGAGCCAAGACTTAAGACTTAAGATAATATTAAACACAGTAGACTTGAAAATCAAGAATATTAAAAATGAGAAAAAGACTAACTTAAGACAGCTACGAATGCCATGCAACTATTGCAAGACAAATTCTGACACAGCCATCCCCACCATCTACAACGAGACCAAATCTACACGAGACATGGAATCACTGTGAGAAGAAAGACGCATCAAGACGCACCGATCAATTCCTAACAGCATTGCAGTCCTCATCATTCATTATCGAATCGTGAGGTGGCTAGCAATTCCCACCCCAACTGGACATCATACAAATATGCAAAAATTATTTAGCCACATCTGGTGGAAGCACAGCAAAGCTCTTACCCATAAACTACGTACTACAAAGAGTACACCGAAAGTCAGAATGCACGGGGAGTCTAACGACATTAGCATTAGCAAATGATCTGACAGCACTGATGCCTCGTCAAGGACACAAACAAAACAAAATGGCTAAAAAAGAAATCTATTCATAGATCCTCACTATTACTTAAGCCATAAACAAGGCAAATCCTCCGTGGCTCAAAGCGCAGCGAAAATAAATAACACGTGCTATTTTTGCCACTACGGACGACTTATGGTGCAGCTGTACCTCAGAATGATATTTTATTTGATTTCGTTTATTATTATGATATTATGTGTGGACACCTAGAACATAGTGATGAAATTGGCCTTTTTGGTACGTTAAAGTGCTTTGTTGTTCACGCTATTTTCTAGAGCTATTTTGCCGTGTTTAGTTGCAAATGATTCTTAAAGAATATTTTAAAAGGCGATGCAACCTAAAAAAAAATCATATACACTGTTCACAAAAACTAGGATATATTTCATGATGCGATATTTCATTTCAAAAATTTTGTGAGCGGTACATTTTTGCCAGATCGCCCTCCGTTCGTCCAGGGCAAGTTTATTCCTGCTGTCTGTGTTCTCTGGGACAGTCGCTGGGACCCTGCAACTCTGACAATCACAAATGAATCTTGCATTGACATGGCTCTGTATTTCATCCCAATGTACAAATAACCAGACTTGCTTATTAATGAAACCAATAATACCAAACGACTGTCTGTAACTCTCTGTAACAAGTGTCTGCTCTACACATGCAAGCCCTTTGTAAATCAGCTCCATCATGTGCAGTACAAGTCCATGAATGGACCACAATAGTGTGTGACATGTACTGTTTTATTGTAAAAGCAATTATCTTGCTTCTTAGTAAAAGATAAATGACACTTCAATACCCAAATAGTGACTTTAGCTGTCATTTCCGCCTGAAAGTGTTGGTGTCAAGCCTGTACAATCTGACCTTACTACGCCATTGCAGGAATTAAAATGGTGTGTCAAGGAGCACTCATGTTGAGACGTTAACTAGAACCTGCACCGGATGTCAGCTCTACTTGTTATGCTCTTTTCTTTGCCGCACAGCGCATTATGGCAGCAAATTGAGCCTGCCAGGATTTCATATTTTCATCTGAATAGTCTTATCTTGGCTGGGAAGAGCAGATGGAAAGAAAAAACCCACAATACGAAGACCTACTATTAGAATTCAGACATGAAACAAGGTGGAAATTGCATTGTAATATACAATAGAAGTAATGTGTGTGAGGGACAAGGGTGGGGGAGAAAGGAATGAAACATTGTGCGCTAATATTTTCCTTTTTTTGTGGTAATCAAAGAAATTGCACAAGATAACGGCGTAATGTCGAAGCAACCTTTGAATGAGCAAACACCATTTTTGCTGTTCGACAGCATAACGTAACACAATGCTCTAATACCCCGAACCCACTCTTTATCTGTTACACTGTTATAATTTCAGGATGTCGTACACTATGAGTCATCTAAATTCCCGACGTGAAAGCGCTGCCCTTAAAAGTTGGGTCGTTCCTCGGTGCAGAGCAAGTTAGAGGCACCTCTCCGTCTGCAAGAAGGCCATTGCAGAAGATTTTTTAGAAAGCTGCTTGGAAAATGTCTGCTTTAATGAGCGCCTGGGGCAGAGCTCTGTCCATACTGCTGTTTATTTGCATGGCTCTGTGCAGATAACCAGATCAGACGCTGGAGAGAGGGATCAGGTTATTCATCATCAAAAAAAAAAAAAGATAAATGACCTGAGGAGGACTGGGTGGCCTTAAAAGCTGTGATGCTTACTGATAGGCTAACGTTATTGTCTCAGCAGAATGAGAAGAAAATGTCTTAAATGCACATTACGGGAAGTGTATGTGTAACCATTCAGGCCTTAGCTATGCACAAAGTACTGACTCACAGACCTTTTTGTCAGTTACTTGTGCTTGTTCTTATATGTAACAAACTGTAAAATGCGTTAGTATGTATATGAGAATAGCCTAGTATAAGTAGTACACTCTGTTTGTATGCTAATACTATTTAGCAGCTAGTATAAGATGCACTCTATAGTCTTATCTATATTGTGAACATTTCAGTTTTGTATAAAATACTTAAAAGGAATATATGATTAAATGACTCGCATTTCCAAAATGTCACTCTTCTCTTTGGTTTATTTTGAGAACCAAGCAGCTTCATTCATAATCTTCTGCTTAATCCACACAGGGTCATGGGCCAGCCGGTGCCAGCACTCTGGGCGCAAGGGCAGGAACAACCCTAGATGGGGCGCCAATCCATCGTAGGGTGCACATACACACAATGCGTGTCAAAGTCACACACTAAGGGCCACTTTTCAGAGACACCAATTATCCTAACACGCATTTCTTTGGACTGTAGGAGGAAACCGGAGTACCCAGAGTAAACCCATGCAGACACTGGAGGACATGCAGACTCCACACAGAAAGGACCCAGGCCGCTCCACCCTGGGATTGAACCCGGGACCTTCGTGCTGTGAGGTGGCGGTGCTACAGACCGAACCCCCGTGCTGCTGTATTAAGCATTTTATTTTAAAATAAAGTATATCTAACATGATTTTATAACCAGAGGGTGCAAAAGTTCCGATAATTGAATTTCCATAATCAATCATTTACCCTTTAGAGTTACATGATTTTTTTCGAAGCATAAAAGACTACAGGACTGCCGGTAATGTCATGTCTGGTCCATTTTGGTCAACAACCTGTTGCACTTTGAAAATTGACTAGAGCCATGAAGTGGCCAAACTACCTTAAAAAAAAACTTGGTTAAAGACGCTAAGAGATTATAACAAGGTGATTACAAACAAAAAAAAACACGTTCCAAAACGTTAATTTCTCTGAGAATTAGTCTAATATTAAATCGTTTTGGTACCGAGTCGTTTCTTTACGACTCCCTTCCAAAAGGACCTCAAACTACTGGACCCAAACAACAAAACATTACTGCAGCTTCATTTTTTCCCCTTTTCTGGGTTTAAGTGACTCTACAGGGCGGGACTTGGAGCGGAAAGTCCACTGAGGCGACCGTTATATCCTGAACATCTTCAAAACATTAGAATTACTCCACATACCGGGTTTCTTTTCTATTATAAGTTGTAAAACTCATAGATTTGATTTGGTCCGCGATATAAAAATGGCATCTTCACCGCAGAAATCTCCGTCCTCTCCGAAATCTCCGAAATCTCCGAGTCCTAGATCGCCACCCTCCAGGAAAAAGGACGACTCGTTCCTCGGCAAACTCGGAGGAACTTTGGCCAGACGGAAGAAAGCGAAAGAAGGTGTGAGCTGTGGATTTCTCACGCTTTATTCCACTTTATAAGTCATACGTTAACAGAGGGATCAGAAATATGATACGTATATTTCAAAAGTCCTAATATTAGAAACTTTAAACGTATAGCCTATCTCTGTGTAGGACTTTAATGCTCCACAGTCAAAAGCGGTTTTTTTTCTGGGTTTTATCCCAACGGGGTTAAGTCAAATCAACGTCCTCTGTCCAACTATAAAAAATAAGTTTGTGTTATATTTAAGAGGATTAATACTCTGCGGGATTCGTTTTATTTGTAGCCAGTAATGTCTGTGGCAAAGCATCTCTTCATTATAGGGATGTGAGGATGTAGTGATGCTCCACTAGGATTTTGAAAAAGGCTTAAATGAATCTCCATGACAGAAGCTCCCTGAACTGCATTCCTTAAAAACTCACACTGTGCCAATTTAGAGACACCAGTTAACCCACTGCGTGTGTTTGAGCGGACAAAAACTTAGGAGGAAAGTCGAGTACCTGGAATTATATCGCATTAGTAAAAAATTAGGGAAATATTAATAATTAATATTAACTTTGACAGCCCTAATGTTTATCGAGATCGACATTTGTATACAGTCGAATCCGGTTAATGGGGGCACATCGGGACGTGATGGTTTTGGTCCTAATAACCGGCTGGTCCGATTAAACGAACATGCCCTATGTTACAAGACGGGACGTTTTATAATTTATGTAACATATTAAATGTTTATTAAACCTTTATTGTATGATTTATACGTATAGCGAACGTACAAACAAGAACTACTGTTGCTTACCAACTTTGTTCATTGAAAAATAAATTTGCAACCAAGT
>JAUZST010029345.1:0-29629 GCA_034779995.1 Parotocinclus haroldoi | reverse complement strand
GTGTGTGTGTGTGTGTGTGTGTGTGTGTGTGTGTGTGTGTGTGTGTGTGTGTGTGTGTGTGTGTGTGTGAGAGTGTGAGAGAGAGAGAGAGAGAGAGAGAGAGAGAGAGAGAGAGAGATTAAAACAAAGAGACACATAAAATAAGTAAATCAAACATTAATACTTACCTCTGACAATAATGTCTTTATATTTTTTTGATGCATTGCTATTGACTTTAGGGATTATGGTTCTTCTCCCTACACTCCAGTCTGGTACAGTCTGGTGTGTGGGGTGTAGGAGAAATGAGAAAATGAGCTGTAGCTGCAGGTCAGTGCAGGCTGTAAGTTCACACAGAGCAGCTCTGAGTCCTTCATCATTAACGCCTGTATATTCCCCAAGTGTAGCTCCACACAGCCTCTTGTTCACCACGTGAGGTTTCTGTATCCACACATCCACCGCCGACCAGAAGCTCTCTGATCTGCACTCAGCCTCTAGCTTCAGCTCAAATACCTTAGACATGTTCATTAACTTCACTCTAACACTAACAACACGACATTACTGAATCAATCAACCCAAACGGAACTCCTCAGTTCATCTACAGCACTGTCAACAAACGTAGTGCTTTTCAAAATAAAATACTGCAGAAACGCGAAGTTCAGTTACCATACATTTCATTTAAGTTTTTCACTTAATTCGATGCTCAACAAATGTAATCCATATAAGCACTGAGTTTAACCCAAAACAATTGTAAAAATAAACACAATATGCTTAACCCTTTCCCCAACTGCTACGGAAGAGATTTTCGCATGTGAACACTCTCACCCGTATTCCGTTTTGTGTTCGTTCTTACACATAGGTCGCCTATCATAGATCTCTTCGTGTGCATTTGTGCAATTTTGTGAATAAATAAAACGTTAAAAAAATATGAAGCTTTTAATGATCCTGGTCAGGGTAGCACCACTGCAAGAAGGTCCTGGTTTCAAGCCCAGGGTGGAGCGGCCTGGGTCTTTTATTCTGTGTGGAGTCTGCATGTCCTCCCGTGTCTGTGTGGGTTTTCTCCGGGTCCCCCATGCCTCCCACATTCCAAAGACATGCGTGTTAAGTTAATTGGTGTCTTTAAAGTAGCCCTTAGTGTGTGACTGTGTGCATTACTTTGTGTCCGCCCTATGATGGATTGGTATCCCATCTACGGTTGTTTCTGCCCTTGCGCCCAGAGTTGGCGGGTGGGCAGTGGCTGACCCTGTGTGAATTGAATGGAAGATAATGAATTAATGGCCGTAGTCAGGAAATGTATATCTGACATTTATAATATTCCATATGTATATATCATTTTCATTTTTAACACTGAAAAGATAAATTTATGAAAACACATGGAGTGTTCAGAATGCTCCAAAAATATTTTGTCTTGTTTAATTTTAAGATTAGTAGTTAGTAATCTTCCACAGTCTGATTGTCCATATTTAAACCCTGTGGAGAATTGTTGATGTCACATCACTAACAAACTAACTAGGAAACATCTTTACCACTGCGTGTTATGTTAATTTAGCCCAACAGTATAATATACAGTTGAGATATTTCATTATGGGATATTTTTTTTTATTTTATTTTTTTTTTGTGAGCAGTGCAGCGTTTAAATTAAAAGTCGCCGTCACGAAACCTTTAATATGACAACCACAAGGCAGAATTTCCTGCGTCGAATGGTTTTCAACTTTCACCCGCCCGTTCGTCCTTCCTCTTCCGTTTCGGTGATATCAGGTATGGCGGACTCGAGCTTTTCTCAACACAACTCGAAAACATAATCGTTTGTAATCCGCCGTTGTGGAGCGACGTGTGCATACTGTTTACATTTACGTTTGTTGTATATTGATTAGAGAAGTGAATATGTGCTATATCGGTTGGTTGTTGTGTAGAATTATGGGTTTATTTGCGCTGGTGGAAATGTGAGCTAGTCAAGTGAAGCCGGTGTAACAGCAGGGCCTTGCTCCTATGTATAACGATTATTCCTGTATTTAAAGATAATTAATGTGTTTACAGCTCGTACAAACACGCTTTAATTGTCCCAGTATCAATTAACGCGAGGGACATTTTATTTGTCACGTTCAAACTGATGGCACACGCGCTATTTGTACTCGAATAATTGTTTTGCTTGTATAGAGACTTTGGTGTAATCTAAATTTAGCGGTAATAAAACTTACCTGTGTTTGATTGCTAGGTCAAGATGGTTCAGCGTCTGACTTACCGCCGTAGGCTGTCCTACAACACCACATCCAACAAGACCAGACTGTAAGTGTTTCATGCTCTTTCTAAGCAGTGCTGCTTAATAATCATTTCGTTTGCTCTTCATGAACAAAGTTCTTGAGTTGATGTTAATGGTGGACAACTCTGAGTTTAAATGCACCAACTTTGAGTGTTTACCAGTCGTTTTGAATGCACATTGATAGACTAATATTACTAATAACAGAGCCAGATCATAATAGTGGTAGTCTTTGTGCTGCTGTAATTGTGTGTTGCTGGGAAACACAATTTTATTCGTATTATCTATTATTCCACAAAAGTTTCGCTTGGTATCTCCTACAGTTTTAGACTTATCGACAGGAGACAAATGCTGAAACGTCCGGCAGAAGTGTGCTTGTTCATAGCTAAGAGAAATATTTTTGTTCACCCGCGACAATCTTTTTTTTTTTCTCTTTCTCCTGCGAAAGGTTTCCCATTGGCTTAACATTACAGCAAAGTTTGCACAGTAGTAGCAATTTTTAAGCTATAAACAAGACAAGAAAATTGACGGGTTGGTCCCAGGTGTAAGGTCTTTGGTTATGTTAAATTAGCTTAATAGTGCTGGCATTTTTCACTCGATCTACACCATTTTTATATCAAAATGATCACAGAGGGCTCCTCTTGCCAACAAACCTTTCAGATAATCGATACGCCCAACCGGAGCCGCCGGGTCTCAGACCTGCGCCAGGACAGAACAGACACATTTGCAGTGCCTCCGAGAGCTGCTTTTCTAGTGTAAATCTACTTTCACAAGAAAACGGCATGCGATATGTTATTGCATCTGAGGTCCCATGAAGCTGTGAGTGGAGCGCTTCAAATTACAAAGCATCTTTGTCACCATTTTTAATTCTTATAAAAATTTATAACAGTTCTGCTCACATGAAAGCTATAACTTTTAAGAAGATATGATGGATCTGATACTTTTATTTGACGGAAGCAAAACATGAATTGATGCAGTATTATGATCAACACAAGATCAGAGGAAATGGGCTCAGCGTGAACCAGTTTGAGTAGTGCTGACAAAAATTAGTGGATATTTAAAGTGTGTGTAGGGGAGGGCGTGTTTAAGACAGGTGCACACATACAACCACCATTTACAGCTTGGACCAAAATCGTACAAATGCAAGTAACTTTGCACAGAAAGTCTCAAATTAGACAGTCTAGTTTAACCATGAGCTAGTGATGAAGAGGGTGAACTTAAGTTCTTAAGCTTTTCACTCTTGCCTCTGTGTGAATCTGCAGCATTGATTGGTTGTTGGGGTGACCAGCTGTTTATAGATGCACTGTGTTTTAAGACTTGTTCGTATAAGACCTCAGCTGTTAAAGCGATTAAATGTCGGCCAGATGGATGTTAAACGACTCGTATTTGTACAATAAAATATCTACCTTCCTAACCTAACATTATTAACCACAATGTACTTGAACCTATTAAGAAATTATTTTCAAAGACCTTGTTAACACGTGTCGTTTCAAGTGTTTTGCGTATTAGGATTGGATCCGGTTAGGGCAAAGAAATTCAGTGTGTGTAACGGCATACCGATATGTTCTGCTGGCACTCTTGTGAGTTGGGCTTGTTTTCATTTATTGATTGTTTTGGATGGGTGACTAGTGGTATTTCTCGATTTAAATCTTTATTTCTAATTCATTTTAGTTCAAAATGAACATGCACGTGGCATGTCAGTACAATTTCTGTGTTAATGATGGTGTGAGGATAATTAGAGTTGGATCTGGGCAGGGTTGTTTTGTTTCTGTCGCTTAGAGTAAGGAATATAGAATTTGTCCTTGCCAACATGTAGGGACTGCACTAGTTTTCCAAACTGTACTGTTATAGGTTTGCATTTTAAGATGGAAGCTTTGAAATGATCTGAACTACTGAATTTCAGCTCCTCTGCCCAGAACTGTGGGTGTACATCTTTAATCGAAACTTCATGTTTTTGCTCTGTGAATGTAATAATGTCTTGTTCCACTTTCAGATCCCGAACACCAGGTAACAGGATTGTGTACCTCTACACCAAGAAGACTGGTAAATCCCCCAAGTCAGCATGTGGAATCTGCCCTGGTAGACTGCGTGGTGTAAGTATTCTCGTTACTACACCATGCACGGTGGAATTGGTGCCTTATTGCATTGAGCACCTTTACAGTGCTGAGTAAAGCTATTTGCTTTGTACCGGACAGGGTTTCTTAAATGTACAGTATTCCCTCGTTTATCGCAGGGGTTGTGTTTCAGGACCACTCGTGATAAACGAAAATCCTTCAAGTAGGGACGCTATATTTAAGTATTTGTATACTTTTTTTTTTAAGCTGTAGAAGAGTTAATACACTATTGTAGTGTTTAGCTGTTAAATCAAGCAACGCACTGAAGTGATCGAACATTCTTTACTTACCGAGCTTACCGCACGTCATATCCTACACATTGAGTAGACACAACAGCTATTTACTGTAAATCGTAATATTTATAACATTCCTTTATTCTTAGAATTAATATTTTTCATACATTTTTATAATTTTTTTTTTTAATGTAAAAGTTCTTCCCAAAGCCAGAGAAACAGCGAAAATCTGCAATATATTTTTTCCATTAATATATTTAAAAAACTCGCGATGCACTGAGGCCGCGAAAGGAGAAGTGGCGAGGGACCACTGTAGTTCTATCTTGTGGCTTAGTTGGTATTTTACTGAGTGATGTACTGTAGTGTTCAGAAGTTAGTGCATCACTACTTTAGGTGTATTATTGTTAGCCATGGTGTAATGACCATATTGAAGGAAGTCTCTATTAGACTGCAGTGAGACAATACAGGACATATGTAGTATTAAACTGAAAAGGAAAAACTGCTTCTGTAGGCTACAGGTACTTTCCCTTGCAGTATGTTTGGCAGCAGTGTTTTTTTATTTTTTTATTTTTCTTCTCTCCTCTTTCTTTCTTCAGGCGGGAAAGGGTGGAACGGCTATGGTGCTAAAACTCGTGTACTAATATAAATCAGTGGAAAAGAGTATTTTAAAGTGACAATTTCAAATTTATATATTATCATATTCATTAATTTAAATTAATCTTTATTCTAAAGCAAATGTATAGGTGGTCTAACAGTACTGTATATACACTGCTCTTGGGGGGGGGGGGGGGGGACGCCATTTTTAAATATCCCCAAATTTTACTGAGCAGGACATTTTATTATAAATACATTCATGTTAAAGCTATAAATTGCAGCGTCATGTTTTGCAAGTTTGGAAATTTTAGCTTGCCTCCTGCAAGCCATATCAGGACAGTGCAGGCTACAGAGCACCAGTCCACTTTTGATTTGATGGTCTGTTTCATATGGGTTTTTTTTTCTTCTTTTTTTAATCAATGAGATGCTGTTGTGACTAACTTGGTTAACCTGAAACCAGCTTTAAAGTTAATTTGTCATATGGACATACCCAGTGGCCCAGAGATGCTAGCAGCTTTTTCTTGGCAATACATGGGTTCTGATGTTTGTTAGGCCAAATCCCTAAAAACCTGGCTGAGAATTAAGTGCTTTTAGGTGTATTTATACTTTAAAACTGAGACTTTCATGAAGGCATTGAGCTGCTGACTTTTCTCTGATGTCGTTTATCAACCATGTCATTTGTTTTTGAAGGGACCGTGAATGCAGTACAGTTTATTTTTTAACTTTGTATTTTATTATTTTTTAATATATTTTTTTACACCCTAATTGGCTGTAACACCCTGAAAGCACATGAACCCAGTCATGCAAGTTATTTTTTCTGTGGTTCTCCTGATGTCATGTTGCCCTGGGCCTTGCTATTGTTGACCCCGGTAATTGCATTTGCTACTTTTTGATGCATGTACTATGTACAAGTTATTGGTAATGTGTTGGGTTTTAGTTATTACTTGATTGTAACGTGTTTAATTTAACAACTTCATGTTGTAGTTACAGTGCATCTCAGGCTTGCTTGATAAACATTTGATCTATAAATAGTGCTCATGTTTCTCTTTTGGAATGCATGGATGGATTCTACTTGTGACTTGTTCCATGTTTCAACTTTGTTCTTAATGTGTTTAATTTAGCTTCGTGCTGTGAGACCTCAGGTCTTGATGAGACTCTCAAAGACCAAGAAGCATGTGAGCAGAGCATACGGTGGTTCCATGTGCGCCAAGTGTGTGCGTGACAGGTAAGCAACTAATTTTTGTAACTGTGTGGGATTGGTTCATATTTCAGATATAATTTGTATTTTGTTCTGAGACTCACCTTCTTTACATTAGATGTCTTCTTTTATTTCCATGGAATACCTATTTATTTTATGTGTACTTGTTTTAGTCACTTTAGTCACTACTTATTTGATAATATAGCCAATGAATTTTAATTAATTGTAAGTTACTTGAGTAATGTTTAACAAGGTGAGGATAGAAGCATGTACACTGCTCACAAATTGATATTTGGAGATATTTCAAAATGAATACCAAGAGGATCTTGCATAACTGCTGGACAATCTGATCCTGTCCATGCTCCATTACTGTCTGTGTTTTGGCAGTATTGGGTGACCATACACACTATTTGATGAGTCAATGTGTGACACACCTATCCAGTTTGATATATCTGTTCATCCCCATGAATATCACTTGCTACTCAATCATAATTGAGTTTGCATCAACTTACATAATTGAACAACTTTTGACCTTTCATTTCAAGTCAGTGCTGCTTTTTTAAATCTTTTTGGAATATATTTTATTTCAGTGTATTTGTATACTTAATATACATGGTTTACTTTGTAAACTTTAATGTTCTTTAGTATCAAAATATCTTTGAAACTATGCTTATTCCTTTATGACGGTGTGATTTGGCTTATTTGGTGCATAATACTAGTGTTATCAGTTTAGCTTCAAAGTGTGTGTTCCAGCTGTTTTATTTATTAGTATTATAGTGCACTTACAATTTAAGACAACCTTCTTAAAGGATATGTTTGTCACCTGTCATGTTCATTGTGGCCATGAACAGTACTCTTGTTTGGACCCCCTCAGACAGCCTCCAAAAACACACAGCTGGGATGTAAGGATGCTTTTTGTCACTTTGAATCATGAAAGTGCTAATCTTAGTGTTTTTCCTGTAGGATCAAGCGTGCTTTCCTTATTGAGGAACAGAAGATCGTTGTCAAAGTACTGAAGGCACAGGCACAGAGTCAGAAATCAAAGTAAACGTGTTTGTACTTTAAAATAAAAGATTTGGAGCTGTTATCTGTGTAATTTGTGCTTAATTTTCACTAATATTCTGTAGGGTTGTGCAATATCGTGTTGTTCACGATAATATCGGCATTATTTAGAACCTCTATTGTGGTATTCCGACGTTTTTAAGTAATGCATTTACAGAGTATAGTGTACATCCATTACTTGACTCGGTGGTAGAAGATTTTGTCCCAAAATGGGGAGCAACTGCGACGATGTGGATCCGATAAAGCAACAAACTACAGTGACATGTAAGCAAAATCTAACAACAAAACAGGGAAATGCATTAAATGTTGCACCATCTCAAGCAGAAGCATGCAGCTTAGTACAAGTCAAAAATGCCACCAGGTGAGGAATACATTTAAAATATTTTGTTGCAAATGCATGGAATGTATATACCCAAATATATTATTAATTTAGGGTCATATTACCCACCTATAATAATGATCACAAAGCACTTTTAGTTTTTGTAAACCACAGTATATGTTTCTGTACATGTTGATTGGTGTTTTATGTCGGATTGTAGGGGATTTAGGCCATCCTCATACAGAAATGCATGAACAAAAGAGGGGGGCAATATGATATTTATGTTGATTAAAGATGTAATCATAGTTGACGGTAATGCTCTTCTGAGCAGGTGGAAGATGCTTGAACAACTGCCTATTTCATTAGCAGCATGTTTGGGATGATAAATCGTGTTATGTATACAGTGGGGAAAAGTATTTGTTTAAAAGTTTTCCCAGCTACTAATAAGAGTTCTGTAATATATATTGTAGGTCGCTTAAACTGAAAGACAGAATCTAACATAAAATTACAAATTGCATTTAATTAGGGTTGGTTAGATCTGTATGGACTAGTAAGTTAAATTCCTTGCTGCCTTGTGTGTAAACTTGGTCAAGAACTACAGAAAACATCTGACCTCTGATGGTATTAAATCAAAAAGATGTTTTGTTTTATCCATCCCCATTATTTTCTACCAATAGCTATAATTATTGGGATTATTTTGTTATACATGTAGATATTTTTGGGTGCATATATTTAAAAAGATAAACCGACAGTACCAGTAGGAAACTTCTCACAATAAGAGGATATTTTATTATGGGATATTTCATTTTGAAATATCTAGCCAACGGAGTCATGTTTAGCCAGGGCTCACTGAGCCATGTCTGGAGTGATGGCTAACCAGTCTGCCACAGGAGAGCTACTGTGTTCAAAAAGGAAATGCTGCCAAACGGTAGGTGTCAAGACGGTGCATAACAGACTACAATGGGCATGTGAGCGTCAAAACTGTGCCACTGAGCACTTATAGCTTGGAAATTGTGTTTGAGGGAGATAAACTCAAGCATCATGCTTGCTTTAGATGCTTTTGTAATTCCTTACACTGACACGGCCACAAAGCCACTTGAGAAACAAAATAGATCATGATTTGAGACCTTTGCTGTAGCAGATGTAGTGTGTTTCCCACCAAAGCCCTGGAAGACAAATGGGCATGGTGAAGAATCAAGTGCTAGTATATGAATGTAAAGCATTTGAAGCTATTGAGTTATTTTGGATAGAGAATGCTTCATGGAATACCTTGTAAACATTGATTTGAATTACATTAGGTCATATGGTAATAACTACAAGAATAATGTTGGGAAGATGATGTACCTACCAAATACGCTGCTGGTGTTCTCAGAACAATCAACTGATCATACATAGCACAGAATCACAACATTAAAAATCTTTGGGATTATTTGGATACAGATCAACAAACCAGACTACAGTTTACACAAAGTATATAAATACAGTATAATATTGCACCTGTGACTCTTTCACTTTGTGATAAGTTACTCAATTGAAATTAAGTGCATTAATTTATTAAACGGTTGCTTTCTTGTGACTGTGTTTACTAAAACATTATAGTACTGATGATACATTTTGTATGATGTGCCATAAATATAATATACATTGCATGTATCAATTTATTTATGATACATGTCTGATTTTTTAAATGTATTTTTACTCCGGTTCTGAAGCGGGTGCTTTATTGTGGCGGTTCGCTCTGGATGCTAAGGGCTGCGCGTGGGCTATTTCCTGTACACGTCGCATTACGGCACTTTGTAACAACCGGTCGGATTGAAAGAGGGTCTGCCGTGTAGAAAAGAAAAGAAAACATGGAAACTTTGATCGGGCTCCCGTTTGCGGTGTTAGAATGTCCAAATATTAAACTTAAGAAGCCGTCCTGGCTGCATATGCCCTCTGCAATGACAGTGTATGCAGTGGTTATTGTATCCTACTTTCTAATCACTGGAGGTGAGAAACTCACAATTGAAGCTCTGTATGCTACTATACATTTGACACACATTTACTCGCTTTAACATCATTGTTTTTATCTGTTTATGTACATAATGGGTTTTCCTGTAACTTTTTTTTTTTTAGGAACTATAGATCGTAACGTTATCTCGCCAGGCTAGTTGTTAGCTATTTGGGGTACCTACAAGCTCGTAAAATACTTATACACCCAAGGTCTCAACGTTATATACAGCTACCGGCCACTTTATTAGTTACACATTGCTACTTCCTGGTTGTATTTTGCATCCAGAGCGGCCTTAACTCTACGTGGCATAGATTCAGCAAGGTGCTGGAAAACACTCCCGAGATTCTGGTGCACATTGAGGCGATAGAATCATGCAGTTGATGCAGATTTGTTGGCTGCACATTTACACTGCTCACAAAATTAGGGGACATTTCAAAATGAATACGATTCTGTTGATGCTCCATCACTGTCAGTGTGTTGTGACAGTCGTGGGTGACCATACACTCTACTAAACAATCAATGTTGGGGGCACTCTCGTCCAGTTTGATATGCTTCTGTTCACCCAATGAATGTCAATTGCTGCTCAATCATGATAATTGAGTCTCATTTATGTAATTGTAAAACTTTCTTTGACTTTTCACTTGCTCTGATGGCCTTGATTAATGAAACAAAGTCAGATGATAATTTTTATTATCACTCTATATTCATTTTGAAATATCCCTTCATTTTTGCCAGCGGCGTATGATGCAAATCTTTCATTCCACCACATGCGGTGCTGTATTGGATTACAATCTGGTGACTGTGGAGGGCATTTGTACAATGTATTCGCGATCATGTTCAAGAAACAAGCTTTAATTGCTTTAAATAAATAATTTGAGCTTGGTGACATGGTGTGCTATCCTGCTGGAATTACCTGACAGAAATGTCACCCAGTGTGGTCTTACTGTAGTAAGTGAAGAGCATGGACCATTTTTGTGCTCTGTTTAAGCTTGAACAAGTGAACCTACTTTGAAGTGAGTGAACAAAAAGGAATTGTTGCTCTACATAAAGATAGCTTGGGCTGCTGTGAGCTGCTGCATGGCGGCCAAGACCATACAGCAGTTTAACTGGACAGGTTCCACTCAGAACTCGACGAATAAAGTTGTCAATTAATGTCTTAAACCACTGGCCAAAATAAAAGCGAGTACACCCCTAAGTGAAAATGGAAAAATTGTGTCAACTTTCAACTACTTTGGTCAATCGTGGCGAGATCTGTTCTGAGTGGAACCTGTCCTGTTGAAGCGCTGTATGGTCTTAAAAAAGCATCTACCCTAGGCCATCTTTACATAATGCAGCAATTCTGTTTTTGTTTTAGATCTTCAGAGAGTTATTTTCCATGAGGTGCCCTGTCTATATCGTCTATGCCCGTCTATTGAACAATATGAGAGTGTGAGAGCGATAAAGCCAAATTTAACACACCTTCTCTTTTAACACTAACGAGTACAGTGATACCTGGAGAGGAACAGTATTTGTCATTCTGTCTGTATGTGGTTTTAATGGTGTGGCTGATCGATGTAGGTAGTTATTGAACGCCATAGTTCCGTACAAGTAATAGGAAGGTTTTGAGCTCAGATCCCAGCAAGGTCGCCTGCTTGAGCAAGGTCCTTAACCTGTGGGTGCTTAGTGCTGATGATTTCACCTGAAAATAATGACTATTAAAATGCTGTAAATATGAATGTAACTGTACCTGTTTTAATGGAACACCTGATAAGATAAGAAATCATGTTTGTTGTTTTAACGAGTTTCCTCTGCAAAAAAATGTTCCAGGTATAATCTACGATGTGATTGTTGAACCGCCCAGTGTGGGGTCAATGACTGATGAACATGGCCACCAGAGACCGGTGGCATTTTTGGCGTATAGGTAAGTTTCATTTACAATGTTTAGCAGGCATCCATATCCAGTACAATCATGCTTCAGTTCAAGCAATTTCGGGTCAAGGGTCATGCTTAAGGTCCCAACAGGGCTCCTCTCCTGCTCTAGTTTCCTGATATACATTTGATGGTTTATAATCATTATGTCTAAATCCCTTCACTGATTTTCATGTTTTCGTTATACTGGGAACGTTTTATTGACACTACAATCTGTGACTGTGTGTGGGACTTTTGTTCGTTTTAAACATCCAACCACACACTTTCTGTCCCAGGGTGAATGGACAGTACATCATGGAGGGTCTGGCGTCCAGTTTCCTCTTCACCATGGGTGGTCTTGGCTTCATCATTCTGGATCGCTCCAATGCCCCCAACATTCCTAAACTCAACCGCTTCTTGCTGCTATTTATTGGCTTTGTGAGTGTGCTGCTGAGCTTCTTCATGGCAAGAGTATTCATGAGGATGAAGCTGCCGTGAGTCTATTTTTTATGCTCTGTATATGTCCCTAATTCAGTTTAGTATTCATTTGGTCATTTCAATTTCTAAAATAATGCTTTATGAATTAATATAGAAATATAATGCAATAGGCTGGTTCTTCAGATAATACATTAATAAATAATAGACTTTTCCTTTTTGAGAGCTAATTTCTAAAAAATAATAATAGAATATATAGTTCTTGATTTGTAGACAATTTCAATTTGTTAATGTGTTAAACTAAAGATGAATTACCCTTTTAAACTTTATTAATAGATAACTCACATATACAACCTCCCCGCATACACTGTGCGTGGACATTATTTTATTGTACACAAAGTGTGCACAACAGTTCCTGTGAGAAACAAATAATAAAAATAGAGAAGCAGAGCATACACCTGATATTCTCCTGACAGAATGAGTCAACACACAAACACAAACTCACCTTCTGTATGGTAAAGACATTAAAAAGTGTTTTGGTGACACAGGTTCATTTGGAAACGTGATGTAAGACAGTATCGTTCCATGGTAATGTACTTGTAAATGTATTCTATATGTTATTATGGAATTTATAGTATCAATATATCGCATTGGTTCAGGATATGAATCCATAATTCTTCAGAATAAAGTAAAAAATAAAGTATCAACCATGCAGAAACTCATGGCTCTGTTAAGATACAATAATCTAACATAAATAAGATACAGAGGCCATTGACAGTTGTGTGTACAGGTGTGCGGGCAACTCTGGGCGAAAGGGCAGCGACAACCTAACTACTCCATCTTAGGGCATGCACACACACTTAGAGACTTCAATTTCCCCTAGGGGATGAATAAAGTTTTATGAAATCTGAATCTGAAACCAATTAACCTAACATGCATGTCTTTGGACTACCTTATATATATATAAGGCAATTAATCTACTTAAATATATTACCTTGCCAGATACAGCAGTTGCAATGACACACACAACAGTGTAACCTATCATTTTTTAAATTGTGTTACACGTTACACACACAGTTTTAGTAAACACTTTTATATTTGGCCAGTGCTGAACCCCTGAACAGCACCAGCGTGATCATTTTGAGAATGTTATTGATGAGAATGTGCAGATCTTAACAATCAGGTAACAGATATTTGCTATATCTGTGTTTCACGGTGAAAGAAACTCAGATGATAGGATCAGAATTTGGCATAAATAACATGCATCGATTGATGATCCATCCTACCATTTATCAGTGGTTTGGGCTGGTGGTGTAATGATGTTAGGGAAATTTTCTTATCACACACTGGGCCCCTAAATTCCAATGGAGCATTGATTAAACACCACAGGCTAACTGAATATTGTTTGTCAACGTGCCCTTCCAATTGTTACCACAGTCTACTTATTGTGATTGTGATATTGTGATGGAAGCAAACCTGAAGCAACTCTGTGATGCTATTATGATCATTTGGACGAAAATCTCTGAGGAATGTTTACAGCACCTTTTTGAATCTAGCCCATCAAGGATTACGGCAGTTCAAAAGGCAAACAGGGTTCAAACTAGTACTAGAAAGGGTGTCCCTAATAAAGTGACCAGGTGTTCAGACAATATAAAAGTCACGTTTTTACCACGGATGTTACCGACACAAACAAAGTAGCAATCAGATATTGACTATGACTGTAGGAATTGCATTGACAACTAATCAGTTTCTGATTAGTGTAATTATGTGACAACTGACTTGTAATTCGGTCCGACGTAGAAAGTTCAGGATGATGTTAGGATGATCTGTTTTACATGAGCATGTTTTGATCAGCCCTGTCATTTCAGAAAGTGTTTCCTGTGGCTCGCTTCCACAAACTTTACCTCATTCATCTGATGATGCTTTATGAACTCTTTGAACACCAGTCCTAAGTTAAACAAAATATCTTGATTGCCTCGTATGCATTACTGATTCACATCCATTGTGTTTGATTCGATAGTGGCTATCTCATGGGTTAAAGCTGCACAGAGAAGACACTGTATGGAACATGCCACAACCAGCGATTGATGACTATGGATAAACATGAGCATCCCTTCTAGTACCAACATGGTGATTTCCCCCCCCCCTCCCCAGATTAGTGTGTTTGTGTGTCTGTCTGTATGTATGTTTGGAAGGCTTGCTTTGTATGGGAGCTCTCTGCTGTGTGATCAAAATCTGTTTACATTTGGACTCTCTCCTTATGCACTCGTGTTACTAGAAAAAAACTAGAAAGAAAGTCTGGCATGTGCAGGGTGGATTGTATTTTCTATATAATGTCAAAATAAAACCTCTTTATACAAGTTTGATGTGGGATATTTTATTTAAAGCGATGAAAGGTACAGGATGAATGTATGATTTTTTTTTTTCGAAAAGACATAATTATATGATATCACAAAATTAATCAAGTGAAATGAATATCATGCTTTAGGTGTGGAAACTACACCACGTCCACCAGACACTTTTTTAAATTTAATTTTCAGGTCACACATATTTACAAACAGTTATACCCAGTCAATCAAGCTGAATTCATCTGAATACTTATTCCAAAGTTTGGTGTACCGGTACATTATTTCAGTTCCTAGCTGAATGAACCAATAACTAGCTATAATTAATGACAATTTGGAAAGTAAGGGAAATCATGCTCTGAACGCACTCCTTGCTTTCATTATATTCGGTGTGTTAATGGTTGCTTATTTAATATTAATGGTTTTTTTGGGTTAGTAAAAAATGCACAAATACAGGCAAGCAGAAGAGTCAATCGGAAATATATAAACAGCTCTAGTGGTTCAAAAGTTCAAAACATTTGTTGTTCGTCACAGGTACTTCAAGATGGAATTGATCAAAGAAGAGAGGACTGAGGTGATTCTGATTGGAATGCAGCTGCCGTATCATAGCCAGACTTAAACAACCGACATCCAGAAAGACCACAAATTTCACACAGCCAAATTTAGAGAAACCGGGACTGTGGGCAACAAACCACGTAGTGATCTGAAGACCGCTACCAATGAAGAAACCTCAACAATTTGGAACCTAAACAAAGTGTTGGCAACCTTTGCGAAAAGTCCACAATGCAACACGCGACGTGTTACAGCAGAATGTGACGTTAGCCATTCTTCCCTTATACAGATTCTTCATGCCAGTATGTGGCATCCTTCAAAATCAAGGTGCAGCAGAAACTGTCAGAGGATGACCCTGATAGACGTGTCGAGTTCTGTACCTGGCCGTTACACCAACAGCAATTGGAAAATACCAATTTTTATGACACTGGTGAGGTCAACAAACAGAACATGAGGTACTGGAATGAAGAAAAGCTTCACTCAATGGTACACACCAAAGTCGTAGGTGATGTGAAGGTTATGGTGTGGTATTATTGGTGTGGTTATTGGACTCATTTGGATTGACCAGACATTACCTGAAAATGCTACAGGAACCAGTGTTCCCATCTATTTTGATTGAAGATGGCAGTTTCCCCTGTTATTTCCAATAGAATGGGGCTTCATGACACTACAGAGCAGGTGTTTGTCAGTGGCTGGATATCCAATTCTCTAGTCAATGCATTGGCCGTCATGGACCTATGGAATGAATCATCTCAAACAAATTGTGTATGCTGAGTAAATCAGCAACAAACACCACAATCAGCACCGCATCATGGAGGCTTATGACATTTTCCAGAGATTCTTATAATAACTGGATCCTGCACCGTTGGCTCTGTATTCAACACCAGGGACAGAACATTGAATGCGTCAAATAGCTGTGCATCACAGGCCATGTTCCCAGTTGTTGTAAGTTTCTGTGTTGATTACTTTTGAACCACAAGGAATATCACAAAACTGATTGCGGCAATTGATTTATTAGACAATCCTTCTGTGATATGCTACATGACCACCTTCCTATTGGAAAAACCCTTGATTCAATATGGTGGCTTTCAAGATGGTGGCCATGTTCCGGACATAGCCTAAAAGACAGGCCCCCTAATCCATTACTTGCTGGGGTATTCAGATATGTAATTTTCCCTTTTCTTTCTAGAATAAAGACATGCATGTTAGGTTACTTGGTGTCTCTAAATTGGCATTGACTTGTGTATGCAAAACATCCCAGCCGTGCAACTGGAAACAGCTGCACACCGGTCCCAAGCCCGTATAAATGGGGAAGGGTGGAGAAAGCAATGGCAAACTATTCCACTATCCTGCCGAAATACTTCATGGATCACATAGATGAAAGACAGAAATGTGTGGAGATCAATGATCCATCAAGTGACCGAGAGTTGGCTGCGATTGTACCTTAATCCATCCATCCAATCTTAAATATGCTTTGATCATTTATGCACCAGCCAACTTGCCTCAGCTTTTCAGATTGAAGGTGAATTGCTTGTCAGTGCTAATGCTCATCTTTCTTCTGTGATTTTTTTCATGTACAACTGTACTAATTGTTATTACATATCACTGTGAAGTTTTTAGTGGCTTTCCTCGTGCGTATAATGTACTACTGCTGGCTGAACAAGATTATGGTTGATTGTTGATGGTTGAGCTGTTTTTGCCTCAGACTATACCTGCTACCATGGCTGACTTTGTGTATATTTGTTCAAGAATTATGTTCTATCTGGAGATTCACTATGTGTACAAGGAGGTACTGAGTGTTCAGATGTTTGATTTTACATGGCGTCAACATTGTATCACATTCCTTATGACGGTCGCCAGTGCTGGTTCTTATACGAGGCTCTATTTTTAGCTCAAACACTAGAGGGAGACATATTACAATACAATATGGAAGCCTTAACGTGTCACGTGATTTAGCCAGGCGGTCAAAAGTTTAACTTTTGTACATTTTGTTAAGTACATAAAATGTAAAGCACTGTAGAAAAATTTCACATGAAAAAACTATAAATAAAATATGCCTTTCAAATTAAATAGGTAAATGTTCATAACTTATGACTCTATAGGCCAGTAATATATAAACTCTGTCAAACCAATATTTTAACCTTTTTCTTTTATAATGGTTTTCAGTTCTCTTGAGTGCACTGTGGTAAACACGAATTTGGTGCGTATATTTGGCATTCCTATTTGTCTATAACTATTCCCTGTTCTACTGATATATATATTAATTGTATTGCCTGTAATAATTGTCATGTTTTCATGTGTTGGCGCTTTTGTTGCTTTATTAGGGTAAATCAAAATTTCAGTTACCAAGAAATTTGTCAGAAATTTGTACACAACTGTAAAAGATGTACACATTTGCTTAATAGCCACATAGTTAATGATTAAACTTATATATAGTCATATATATAGGTAGTATCTATAGTAGTACTATAGTATCTATAGTCTATAGTCTATAGCCACAAACAAAAACACTCAGAAATGCTGCACAAACTGGCATGCAGGTACGTTGCAGTCTTATATATGCAGGTAAAAATGGTTACAGGTGTAGTCTGATTAGTCATCGGGTCTTGCCACAAGAGGGTGTGACCTTTAGGATTTCTGATGTCATTTTGGGTAGTGTACCTATTGGTGAGAGATAGCATATTTGGTTCATATACTATCTCTAGTAAGATGATTAATGTCTCAAATTTGACATTCCTGAACTGGATTTCATCCTGGCCCTGAGTTCCATCCATGTTTGCCTATTCACACTCTGACTCAACCAAGGGTCTTCCATCTTTCTCAGTTTCAGACATTCCTCGAATTGCAGGGAATGTTCTGTGAATCAGTGGCACTCATGCATGACAGATGTTTTAGTTGCTTCCTATTGCCAGTATTTATGCACACCAATATATAAATAAACTCTCATAAAATTATTTTATTCATAGCAACATTTTTTCACCTTGAACAATACTTGTTAGAGTTTCTGGATTACACAATTTCAAAATAAAATAATTTTACATACAGTGTGCTACATCTGTGAACCAAGTGCTCAAAAGTTGTTTTTGTAGTCAGCCTTGATGCAGGATGATTTAATGTCTTCCACTCCATTACGGTTAGACAAGCCAGTGAATCACAAGCTGTTCTGATCACACCAGCTCATGCTGAAACGTGCCCTCTCCCATTTGCATGTGAACAGCTTACGCTCCAGCGACTGAGATCCATGTGAACTAGTGCCCATCTTTCACGCATCTATCTAATCCCATTGCAATATACTGTAAGTCCTTCATTGCTTTCTGATGCTAAGAGTGGCAACATCTCTGATTTAATTTTTAAATGTAATATAACTATTTTATTTTAGCTTTATAATTATATCTATGTAGAATTATAACACATGATTTGATGACTAAACTTCATTACTGAATCCATTCATCTATCAGTTCCATAAAAAGAAATGTTTCCCTTTAAACACTGTTACTTTAGATTATGAAAAACATAATACATCCATTAAAACATGGAACTCTAAGAACTGACCCTGATTCATAAGTAGCCTTTGTAGTGTTTGAATTAGAACTTCATGTTATGTTTTTCCGTCTTTTGTTAGTGCTTATGATGTGATGGTTGGCACTGGTGCCATCCGAATTAATTCCAAGTCCATTTTTCTCAAGTGAAACCTAGGGATGAAAGACATTAGTATAGTTTTAAGATGCAGGATTAAATCCCAACTCATTCCCAATTAAACACTAAGGACCATAACGTACAAGTCGCCCTGAGCTCAATGACATGATCTTTAATTAATTTGTTATGGACTAGTGATTCTGATTATAGTGGGGCAAATGCCTGAGATCACTAATGAACAAGCTTATTTGGATGAATGTATAAAAGGATTCAACGTAGTGCATGCTATAATTACAGCAACAGGGGGAACAAAGAAAGTACTAATACATTCTGAAATATATTTAATAAGACATTTTACTCAAATTCTTATGATGATCAGATGTTCGATGAACAACACTATGCAATTATATATATATATATATATATATATATATATGTGTGCTTCAATACATGTTTAAAATCATTTATGTGTACAAAATTATTATTGTTATTTTTATTATTTTTTATCATGAGGGAGGTCATAGTCATCCTATTCATGGACATTAAAAACAAAAAAAGAAACATTCTAACAGTTTACCATTTAATGGCACAGTTAACTAACATTTGTTCTTTCTTTATTCACGAAAGTTGAAGATTCTTTGACTTTGATTTCAGCTTACCTTCCGCTTGCTTTGTGTGCTAGCAGGTTCTGTAGCTTCAGACATCTGTAGGCCCAAAGCTGTCTCAAGTTCTTAAAAGATAGATACTGACACTGACATCAAACCAAATTACAGACATGGGAATCAAACATAAACCTGGCTATTACTATTTTACCTGTAAGGATGTTGTCTATTTTTCCAACTGCCGAGTCTGCATCCTCTCTGGAGAAGCACAGGGGGGGTTTGAACTTCAGGACATTACGGTGCGGGCCATCTGTACTTAATAAAATCTGCTGATCCTTTAATCTGTGCCAGAATCAGAAAGTGCAGCTGTATTTGTACCAGAACATTTTTTTCCTGTATTTGTACTTTTTACCTAAATGGTGAATTATATGATGCAAGCCATTAGGTTGTATGTTTCAACTGAACGAGCTTTACCTGTAAATGACATCCTGAGCCTCGGCTGTTGCAGGAGTTCTTTTAACCCGATCTTTTACCAGCTCCACCCCAACAAAAAGGCCACGACCTCTGGAAAACACATACACACCATTTATCATTCTTTGACACATTGCCTTAAAGGAATGTGGCAATTTATTGCTCTCAGATCTGGTCACTGCTTTCAAAGACATCCAAAAGAAATCATTTAATAGTACTTTAATTGCAATTCCTATTGTTGGGATGATTGTTGTTCAGGTTTATTAAAAAAGAGAGTGGTCACAGAAAGCACAAATTCACTGTGGAAACTTCTAACAAACACAATAATAAATCAATAGTCATGACTAAATAACAGTCATAACTAAATATCATAGTGCTAACTCTGTTTGAAGTTATGTTTCTACGTTAGAGGATTAATTGTTAATATTACACTAGCAGGGCAATTCCACCACCGCAGTGACCTGGGTTCACATTGTCCAATTTTAAGCCCCATACACTGAAAGATTGTTATTTTGTAAAAATGTGTCACAGGGCCACTAGTAGTTAAAAGTCCATTACATACCTAGAATTCCTGACAAATACATCAACACATAAGAGACAAAATAGTCGAATGATTATAAGAAGTTCCAAACAATGGGAGACACCTGACATCTCCTACTAAGAGGTGTTTTTCTTTCAGCTTCTCCAATAGCTCAATCAGGTAGTTCCCAACTCGTAGCGCATTTCCTTGTAAATCCTCCTTCTTGATCACATCCAGCACAGCCAAACCAATAGCACATGAAACAGGGTTGCCACCAAACTAAAGAATACACACACATTTTGTAATCATGGTGACATGGTTGGAACTGATGATTTCTGTACATTTTGTAGTTGTTAAATATATATTAAACAGCAAATAGCATTACCAAAATTTTATTTCACATTTTTCTTTGAAAAAAAGACTCCTGCATGTTCTCAAAATGGATAAAACTGTAGAAATATATCTTACTGTATTAAAGTACTCCATTCCAGATGACATGAAACCCTCAGCCACCTCTCTAGTAGTTATCACACATGACATTGGATGTCCATTTGCAATCGGTTTGCCCATTGTGACTATATCAGGCACAAAGTCATCACCTTGCAGCTGGAATGCCCAGAAATGGGTGCCAACCCTTCCAAACCCGACTTGTACCTCATCAGCAATGAAGAGGCCACCTGCATTTCTCACATGCCTGTGGAAAATAGGAGTGTAACACACATATACAATCACAGCTGTATAGAACCTACATGGTAGAGATCATTTCTACACACATGTATAAAAATGGGGAACTATTATGTGATGATAGTGACGTTTGATTTACAAAGAGTAATCTTAATTCAAAGTAGGGAGTAAAACTACACTACAATTTAATTAGGGCCCAACTAATGTTTACTGTTTTGAACTCGCTATTATAATGTTGAAAATGTAAGTACACAACAATGGGTCTAATTTAGCTAAATTGTATATAAACTGCTACTCCAACTGGACATAGATGAGGATGGATCACTTATTTCCTACTGGTGCCTCTTAGAGTTTCAACCCTGTGCTTGTCCTTACCATTGTCGTTTTGCAGTAATATCTTTATGTTAAATACAATATATAAATGTACTAAACTTCAATTATATTTAACATATCGTATCTAGAGTGAAAGTCCTTGATCTCTGAAAATTTCATAGTCATTCATAGACATGAGCCCACGAGAACAGCACGGGTGAGACTCTGGATAGAATGGCTTGTGTTTCCGTCTTGCATTTTAATTTCAGGTATGCACCGTTCAGCAATCAGCTTATCAACATTCATTACTTTAATGCCTGGGTTCTAAAGAATTACAATAGGAAAAATCTGTCTAAATATAAAACCAATAAACATCTAAATGAGAGATCTATCTTTTGTCAATAGAATTAAATTTACTGATGGTACATACTGTGCCACTTTTTGGAAATAGCCTGTTGGAGGAATGACTTGTCCTCCACAACTCTGCAGCGACTCAGCAATGAAAGCAGCAATCTACACAAGAGAAGACCATGTCAGACCCTCATAGCCCAACTGCAACAAGCGTGAGGAAGTCGGGCCTTTTCATCGTGCCTTTTCTGAGACATCTTGCTGAACACATCAGCCAGAATGAACAACAGATGCCCCTAAAAAGTAGATGCAAGCAGATAACATGTGGAAAGCATTGCAGAAAAGGAACAGGCAATTGGGGAGGGAAGAATGACTGGAAGCACAGGTACTCTCAGGATCCATGAAGTGTAATTGTCTTCATGAAGAAGCTTCTCTGATTCACCTCAAACAAGATTCCACCATGAGAAGTCTGGATAACAGTACTGAAATGGAAGCTTCACTTCCCTGCAACAGAGGGTTAAGTCCCGTATCCTGCAAATCAGTGAGATCTTAAGGCTTGGTACAATCTGTGAAGTAGGGAGAAAGAAGTAGGTAGGGAAAAGAAGAACAGAGGGGGACGAGAAGGGGATGATAAGGTGCAATTTCAATGATGATGAACATCTAGAGGTGAATGACTTACCCTTCAAAGCTGTAATTACTTATTACCTGAACAATAATCCATCACAGCAGTGGTGATGACACATTTCAAATTGAATTTACAACATAATGTGATAGCATAAGAGCAATTGTGCATTAAGATCATACCTTATGTTCTTTTCTGTGAGCTTTATCTATAATATCTTTGACCTCATCTGCATAGGCAGTAGCA
The DNA here is from genome assembly GCA_034779995.1 of Parotocinclus haroldoi. Taxonomy (NCBI): domain Eukaryota; kingdom Metazoa; phylum Chordata; class Actinopteri; order Siluriformes; family Loricariidae; genus Parotocinclus; species Parotocinclus haroldoi. The sequence goes on along the minus strand of JAUZST010029345.1, from coordinate 7,223 downwards.
GAGTCTGGATGGTCTTCCCTGTATTTCCCTCTGTAGATGTCTGGACTCGGAGCCTGAGTATCACAAAGCAGAAGTTTCAAGTCATAAAGGGTTCAAAAATGTACACCCTTCCCCCAATTAAAGACCACCTAAAATGTTTGAGAGACAGGTCATAGTACTGCAGTCCTGCTTTTCATAAGTGTGGCCATAACAAGGTTTTTGTATTTCCTTACAATATATTTCATTAAATCTAAAAACTTGAGAAAATTACCACAAAGACCTTTCCGATCACCATTTTAACCAATCTTTACAAACTCTGTGTCTTTGTTCAAGTTTTAACCTTGTATACCAGAAATGGCCAGAAGGCAGTGGGCTAACACTATCCCCTGGACATGCTTTTATTTTGAAATACTACGATGTAGAACCATTATTTTAGAACCATTACGAGGTAGCGCCTTGTCTAGGGTTGTTCCTGTCTTGTGTCCTGTGGCACCGGCTGGGCACTGGCTCTCACATGAATCTGACCCTAACCCTAGGATAAGAGGATAAGATAAGGAGTAAATGAATTAATTAATAGTTCAGATAGTGGATTTCCTCTAGGTACTTTGTTTTCCTGCCATATTCTAAAGATGCGGTAAAGCAGAGTCTATGACGTGTCCCTGTGTTTGTGTGTGTGTGTGTGTGTGTGTGTGTGCGCGTGCATGTGACTAGTGTAACTTTAGTGGACTGACACCTTGTCTGGTGTAGATGCTCTGTTGTATAATGTATGGAAAATGAGTGATTGAGTAATGTTACCGATTAAATTACCAAACAAATGTGATATGTGAAGACAGCTAAATGTAAAACAGCTCATAACATTTAAATGTAGTCATGCCACATCATTATAATCAACATTTATGTTACGTGAGTCTAGCAGTCATTTCTAGATCGTTTGTCACGTAAATGAACTGACATTTGCACACTAAAATATTCCAGGATGCATTACACATTCCAGTAATTTACTGTAAACACTTCAGCATTTTATAATTGTGTTTAGGAATAAAATACTGTCTGAATGTAAATACCTCCAGTATGACAGTGTTTTACAGTGCGCTAATGCATTTAGTGGCAAATTAAAGTAGCTGTCAGAAACATAAACTGAAACATATGCTTTGTATGGTAACACTATAAAGCCAGGTGAATGGTTAAGAAAGAGAATGAAGTAGACTATTATGTGAATGAATGCCTGTGGGTAGGCTGGTGTGGATGTGACCACTGAGCAATTTTAAGCACTTACCACATGCACATGTTGGCTCTGTTCAGCATGGGCCAGCTGGTGAAATTTGTAGGGGCTGATGTCAATAAGTGATGACACATGACCATGATAGGCACTGAAGGAAAAAGCACAAATTAAATCTGTGACATTACTGAATATATGGATTATTTACTCCTTGCTCTTAGCTAAGGATTTCATCATGCTATGTAAAGGGAGAAGGGAGGTGAAGGGAGAAACCAGCTTATAATGAAGAGTTAACACTCTTTTATATTTGAACTATAAAATGAATGAAGAGCAAAAATGTAGAAAAGAGTTCTGTATAGATATGACCTAAAATGTTCAGATCGTCACAAATTCCTGAAACTAGATAAAGACCCAATTACACAAACAAGAAAAAATATACTTGGCCACTTATTTACTGAGAAAAAATATGAGTGGAAAAAATGTGAAACCCACTCATGCACCAATGATTGCTAAACATGACATGTTAAACATGTATAATGCAGATACATGTCTGAGATCTTATTTTATTGACAAAGATATGCGCCGTTTAACGTTCATCAAATCAATGTGTGTTCACTTTATTGGTCAAGGCCTTAACAATTATAATAGGAAAAAAATCTGTCCTAAATACATCCAATTCAGGTCTCAATGACAGAAATCTAGTACGAGCGAACCGCAGTGACATCTGCTGACAGAAAAGAGAATCACAGTCTTGAAAGGCAAAAACAAAACATGGTAATGTTCTAATTTCTATTTTATTTTCAGTACTGGTAAAAACTAAAAACTACTGCATTGTACAGTGTAATACTATATGTACTTTTCATATTGTGTTTTAATTAACATTATTGTTTAATATAAAAGACTATGTCCAAAGTAGCTAAGTAAACTACTATGGTTAAGTCCAGTCAGCATCCATTTCAGTCTTGTTAAGGTCACGTTATAAAAACTGACATTTCAAAAACTATTTTAAAAACTGGCCTTATATTACACAGTGGAAAATACTGGAAACAATAAACATGTACAGGTATACTGTATAGTAGCTATAAATTAACTTTCTATCAAATTGCATTTGAGATTCCAAAGAGGTTATTTAGATTATACACATAAAGCTGTAGACATAAAACTGTCATCACATATTTTTTAAGGAAAAATAACTGACAGGATTGGTCCTTGGTCATCAGCGGACAGAAGACACTTTGTAGAGTTAATGTGTAAGCTGATAACTCAGCACTTCTCTGAACCTGGTTAGTCTTTAGACATGTGTGTAAAGAGAAAACAGAAAACATGGAGATGGACTGTGGTATTGACTTACTTATCCAGGGTGATGATGTCTTTGTGGCCAGTGTACTGCCAGGCCAGCCTTAAGGCCAGGTCATTGGCCTCAGAACTAAAGGTTAAAGCACAAAATTAAGACACATTTTAGAACATGCTCTCTGATACAGAGGCAAATGAGTTAAAGGTTTTAAACTTCTTCCGGAATGAAGTTGATTGATAGTTGTTCCTGAACTCAACAATGACTGTTAGTTATATTAAGAGGCCCAGTCTTTATAGATGTCTGTGAAACATCACAGATTAAAGACATTCCTAGTATAAGAACTGCACATACATTAAACAAGTGTGTCTGCTTGCTAGTAATAATTTAATTATAATTAGATATCAGCTATCTAACTAGTCACACATAATGTAAATGGCATTCTCTGGCCTCCCAATGGGACTGAGACTGCTATTATATATAGAATATGGTCAACTGGATTTAATCTATATTATCTTAAGAGTGAAAAAAAAAAACATTTAGAATTTTCTTGGACAATCGGGCAGTGGGTGAAATGATGGATAAGCTGTGGTCGTTTCAGTACATTCAATACATCTTTCATTACATTATTTAATAAATTACATGAGTATTTTATTCTAAAATAAGCATTGTGTTAATGACTTTGGCCAATTGTTGTTTAATTTTAAGCATGTTTAAGGTACGCTACATCCTCCACAGTGCTTAACATAGGGAGTCACAAGGCAGGAATGATGGGCGTTGGGAAATGTGAGGAAAACTGTGGTCATGGCCATGTTTTAAGCACGCCTATCGTATTCTACCCTATGTTATAGAATCAGCTTAGTAAGGATTCGTAGGCAGAACAGTGACTGGGTGGGTAGCATTGGGTCTGGGTGCGGAGTCTGCATGTCTTCCTAGGTTTCTTCTCAGTACTGCAGTTTCATCCCACAGTCCAAATACATATGTTAGGTTAATTGGTGTCTTTAAAGTGTCCAAAGTGTATAAGTGTGTGGGTACATGTACCCTAGTATTGTTCCTGCCTCATGCCCTATGCTGTTCAGGATCTTATATCCAGACTAAAGACAGCCCAACAGGGTACTAGAACCTCCTTTTAGTTGTACAGCTTTCAGCAACTTGTTAAATTCATGCCATAAAAAATCGAGGCAAAGGGAGTTCCTAATGACGTGCTCAGTGAGTGTATATGCTACTCTGTAATCAGCTTGCCTCAGCTAAATTGTACCCGTAGCCCAGTAGGCTAGAGTGTAATTGACACATCAGAATAGAGCTAATTAAAGGGAACATCTGAGGGAAATCCCTGCAGTTATGCAAGTGTTTCTCAGTAGCTCACACATATTTTAGGAAAAAGTGTCTCAAGTTCCAACACAGCTCTTCAATCAGAACATAAACAAACGCATACAGAAATCATTATACACTGTGAATGAAACAAGGTCTCCAAAACAACAAAACAGCAAACGCACAAAGCATGTTTTTGCCACTGCACTCAACAACTTATGGAACAGCTCTCACAGTCTGCTCATTCCTATATCAATGTTGTGCCAAATGGATTTGTGCTTAGACTTGAGTGATATGTAAACTGTTTTTTTGTGAGTGAGCAGTTTGTAATGACAGTAAATAACAAAAATGAGTTTATAGGATTAAGTAAAAGAAAATTTGTATATTTCTACAATTTGCGAAAAAAAAGATTTAAGCTAAAAGAATGTATAACTGATTTACACTCCAGTAAAGAGTTGTAACAGACACAGACGACAAAGCTATCTGTTGTTTTGTATGACCTGCATGTACGTGTTTACAGTACTGTGTTCAGCCATTTCAAACTGGCGGGGAGATATACAGATGTTCAGAGTTTGGCCGGCACTACATTTGGACTGGCCTCTCATTGAATCTATTTTTGTAAGAAGGCTGTCTAGTCTCTAAGATCTCCCCAGCACATCTGGTACTTGAAGCTTAGACATTTGAGATTTCTGTGCCCACTTGTTTTTTTTGTATTTTAAATATGAACATGTGATTTTCTTTTACACTGTACAAACCGGAATATGTAGGAATATTCACACATTCATTCTCACATTCAAGTTCTTACATGAACATATAAAGATAACCAATATCTGTTTCTTCTCCCATGAAACAGTTATCTCATATAGTCTGACCTACCCTGAGTTGGTAAAGTAGCAGACTGAGAGTCTTTCAGGCAGGGTGGCTTGTAAACGCTGTGCATACTGGACGAGGTTATCGTGCAGGAAGCGTGAGTTGGTGTTTAGTAGCTCCATCTGCTTGGCTCCAGCATGGACCACGTCTGGGTGGCTGTGCCCAACTATGGAGTAATGAAGAGAGGTTTGTATTTCACTGTGAAGTCGTTTAAACCATTTAAAGTGAATCAAAGGGTGTTCGTTTGAATATCAGATGTAAAATTATTTGGCATAGACCTAAATCTACAACATATTATAAGGTATGAAATTAGGCATTTTCATAGACACGTTTTGTGGACTACTTCAGTACTTCAGTATTTTGAGTACAGTGATTTCTGAGCAGCTGCGATCTTGAGCTCATACTCATGTCTATTACTTCAGTCACTAGGTAAGCAAGTATAAATTACAGGACTGTGCCTAGAGGTGATATTGGACTTGCAGATAAAACAACATGCCAGTTCAATGCTGTACCATGAGCAACGTTGTTGATGCAATCCAGATACTGCTCGCCTTTCTCATCATACATGTACTGGCCCCTGGCTCGCACAATCTTGATGGGATCATGGCTGAAGAACACTTTACATGAAGGACTAAACAGACAAGACAGAATGGAAACTTAACCCACCATAGATATTCTGTCATTCATGAACTGTACTTTATTACTCAAGTCCAAAACGTTGATAAAGAGTAAATAATTAAGCAAAATATTAAACTTGGTCATTTGTTTGTTGTAGATAATGAGCCAGTATTATGTAACTGTGAGTGCCAAAAGTATTTGAACCTTTGCTCACTATATTTGTCATGACCCCCTTGTACAGTAAAAAAAAAAACTACAATTAAATGATTCTGGTGGCTGTTGTTCAGACCTGTACATATTTTAGTCCCTTGCTCCTTATATAACAACTTGAGCTCTGGGATGTCTGTTGGTTTCCTCACATTAATGGGTTTTTCTAAATCATTTGTATTTGTTTAAAGTCAGCATATGGCCATTCCTGTTATTCTTAATGAACCATTCTAGGTAGAACGACTTGTGTGATTAGCTCTCTTTAGGCATGACCACCTTTCTCTTGAGATTCAGTTTACAAACAGATGTACTAATGTTTAACTTTAGAATATATTGGTACAATAATGATGGCAAGCATCCTAGCCCAGATGCAGCAAAACAGGCCCATACCATGATGCTACCACCATGCTATGCACCGTGCTTTTTCTGCAGCTGCTCCAAGACTTTGGAACAATCTTCCAATATTTCTAAATGAATCAGTCACAGAATACATTTTTAAGTCCAACTTAAAAACCAATTTATTCTGTCAGGCATTCGAGTCCTGAGCGGATTATGTGGTTAGTTGTCTGTTTTGGGGATCTTTTATCTGATTGTTTAATTGCTACTGTATTATGGGTCCTTCTGTTTCAATAATATTTCTGTATGTTTTAGTTGAATGGTTTATGTTTTTAGATACTGTACTAGTTGATCTATTGTTCAGCACTTTGGTTGGCACTTGCTGCTGATGATGATGATGCTTTACATATGTGGAAGTGCCACATAACACTTGCATTTGTGAAAAACAGATTTTGACAGGGTGCCTGACACTTGATGGACATCTTATTGACAGAAACACCCGACTCAACTGTTTAACTGTTGCTTCCAATACTGAATTAACCCCCCTCCCACCTTACAGCAGACCCAATTACAATATTATATCTATTTTACTTTTCTACTTTTGGGACTCACGTGAAAATCTGACAATGTTTAAGGTAATATTTGTACAGAACTATACACAATCCTCATGGGTGCACAAACTTTTAAGCACCACTGTGTAGACAGACTGACATAGATAGATAGATAGATAGATAGATAGATAGATAGATAGATAGATAAATTTATTATCAAGCTTCACAATCGTTTTACAGCTATTCAAGAATGTACTTACACAGTGACCCTTTTGTCGACCAAACTGAATTAAACGGATTACTTACCCGATATGTTTCTTTCTCAGATCAATAGTTTTCTGTTTATCAAAAACTTGTGTTTCCATCGTCACGAATCGGAGTTTGCAGAGTGTGGCGGCCCGGGTATGTATAAAATCCCTACTACTGAGAGTGAGAGTGTGTGAGTGAGAAAGCGAGAGAGAGAGAGAGAGCGAAAGAGCGAGTGAGCGAGAGAGATCCCTTGTGATCAACTATTCCTTAAGTGGTAGTCGTCGGGTTGTCAACTTCCTGTTGTCTATCAGTTCACATGAATTCAATAAAATCAATTGGGAGAGCATATTCCACAGAAGACTTGTAAAATAGTTTAACTTCCGGGAACAGTGTCCTAGATAGTGATTAAGGTGGGTTTTGGACCTATATGCTCGTGCTTGACTTCCAATAAAAAAACCCAACACAACTTTAACTTTAACTACATTTAAACAAAACATTTATATCTATATCTATATCTATCTATCTATCTATCTATCTATACATATATATATATATATATATATATATATATATATATATATATATATTTATT
>JAUZST010029334.1:0-29629 GCA_034779995.1 Parotocinclus haroldoi | reverse complement strand
ACACACACACACACACACACACACATATATATATATATATATATATATATATATATATATATATATATATACCTGTTTATATACCTGCTGTGTTTCAGCTGCAGCTGAAACATTTTATATGAACATGACATGAATTATAGCAGCTATAAACAGTCAAACCCTCACCAACTTTCACATTGCTCTCTCCATGTCGTAAAACTTAAAGGCCCATCAACATAATTCAAAGTTCTAAATCGCCAACACACCTCTGGTAAATATATAAAAAAAATTAGTTTTGGGTAAATCGTATTATAGATAAACATATGAAAAATCGGCTGAATGTTAGGCTATGTTAAATAATGTGTATATCATTGCTATGAAAATATATTCATATCCAAAATAAATACATATCCCACACTACTTGTCGGACCTGAGCTGTTATAAAGGTGTGAACACCTCGGGCAAGCAGAATCAAGAATACAACAGTGGTACAAACAATAAAAAAGAAAGAATAAAGTACTTAGCATATTAAAATTCAGGTGGACAAAAATTGAGCTTTATTTTTTTAATTAGTACATGTATATACAGTGGTACTTCTGTTCTCAACCACCTCAGAACTCATCAGATTTGGTTTCCAACAAATCTGACAAGATTTGAGAAGAAATTTTCTCCAGTTTGTTGTTATCTTTTCTTCAGTACTCAACATACTTGCTTAAACTTGTATGAGTCAAACCACAGACTTGATTCAATTGCAACTTGATTCGGGATTTATGATTCAAGTGTCACAGTGATTGAAGGTTGACAACAGAGCATGAACCGAATGCTGCAGAACACAGGCTGCAGTTAGCCTAGCAGCTATGCTAATGCCCGGAGTTCAATCAAAAGAGTGCATGCTATAACTTTTCACCTTCAATCCATTACTTACTAAATGACTAGAGACTTTTCAAAATAAGCTCTGTGTTAATGATTTGGCCAAATAAAGGTTAATGTACATGTTCTAAATATTAACCTACTTATCATTAATTATCATAGTATCCTAAGAATTCTGGAACAAATTAAGAAAATTGAGGTACCACTGTACTCTTACTCTTACTCAAGTAACCTACATTTTGCATACTGCCCGTAAATAGAAGTTTCTTTCAACTTCGTCATACCAATATTACTTTTAATTGCAATATTTGCTATGTGGACTGTACAAATGATATGATATAAATGATATATTTTCCTTATTAATCGTAATCTTACCTCCACTCTGTACATAAATGTATCTGCATTTGTGTTTACGGATTCTGTATACTCCTTCCTCTGCACTATGTTGTAACAGAAAACAGAAAATTACAGACATGAAACAAACATAGTAATTCATAAAAACCAACGTTTTTTACTCACTGTAGATGGATTTTCCACTGGGTCGAGACATATCAGACTTCTGAAGAGGTGGTTCTGAAAAGAAACCTCTGCAATATACACACAGCAGAAGCAGGTGAGTGTGAACTGTGCATCTTGGCAATTATACCCCTTAAAGCATGCCATTTGTTTTGTTTTTTTTTATTTAAACATATTTAAGCAAGCTTCACTTACTTAAACATGCTTGTACGTGTAGTTTTCTGAGCATGCGTATTGCGTGACGTTATTCTAGTTATCGTTTACTTGGCCTTATCAGACCACACATATGCACCCTTAAAAGTAATTCTAAACATCCATAAACATTTAGTTTTTGCTGTTTTGTCTTTACTGACAAAGAACTATAGTATAAATGTAAGTCATTCTGTTACTAAACAGACTTTGTGGCATCTGCCACACCTTCTTATGTTACAGTGCTACAATAGTAAGGTACCCCCTCTGGACAAGGAGGTGTCCTTAACAAATTGTAAGAAGCGGAATACAATGTAAGTTTATTAAATAGTTTTTTCCTAAGATGGGGGTGGTGAGAACATTTACTCAATAAATGTAAAATATGAATGAAAATGTAAATTAATCACACAAGTTATGGAGAAAAACAGACATAAATAAATATACAATATTCAAGGCTGAAAACAAGCCAAAATATAATAATAATAATAATAATAATAATAATAATAATAATAATAATAATAAACTTAAATAATATCCCCAGAAATGTCCTACATCTTTCCCTGACAGGAAGTCAATATCAAACTGTGTGCTCTAATATCCAGCACTACATATGTATTAACTACGAGGTTAACAGTAAAGCAAACATTTTTTTTTCAATATTTCCTATTCTTTACAGCTGTGTATTAAATTTTTGGACTGGAAAAATGCATTCTGCGTTATGGGTACTGTATCATACAGATGTTCAATATATGTCACTTTATCTTTTAGTTAAGCTTCTGGTTATGGCAAACTGGTCATATTGCACATTTTGTTGATTTTGAAAATGAAACCAGGTTAACATGAGTTTAAAAGTTTAATAATTTTTATAGACATATGAAATTAACCACTTCAAGACCTTAAAACTGAGGTTAATTATCTGGTATATACATACATTTCAGAATTTAATTATAAAAAGTAATTAGTCATTATAAGCAGTTGTATACTTTAAAACTGTATGCATCAAAATGTACATTAATACATTTGATTTCATTTTGTTTATTGTGTTTGTCCCTGTTTTGACTATAAGCAAAACCCTAAATGCTCAACTAAACACAAATTATACAAACCCAAACAATTTATATATGTATATTTACAACACCTATAGAAAAGTATCTGAAAATGTAGCCTTTTGAATTACAACCCGAAATGAAAAGCTTTAATTACACTGCTTTTTCTATCTTCCCAGGTATTGCATATGTTTCTACAGTTCTGACCAATTGCCTAGCGATTCAAATACTTGTTTTTACAATCACTGGGCATTTTAATACATCATTTTACCATATGCTGTTCAGTCACAGTGCATTCCATTATCTACCATCTTGCTCCAGCTTACACATATACAACCCCAAATTTTAAAAAAAAGTTGGGACTGTATGGAAAACGCAAAACAAACAAACAAACAAAAATCTCCATTTAAAAAAAACCTAGTGTTCACATTTACATGTAATGACTTCTATTACCCCCAATAGCGTGTGAGTACCTGTTCTTGAAAACTGGGCTGCTGTACATCGTTTCCTCGTGATGTCACACAACAACAAAAAAAAAGTTGGATACCTGTGCCAAAAAAATATAAATATATAAACAGGGTAACTCTGGTAGCAACATGTAGCACAACCATTAGAAAGAGATGCAGATGCTTTAGAAATTTACAACCAGACTGAATGATGGGGGACCAACACTTTTTCCTGGTTTGGCATGTTTTTATTTAGTGAAAAACAAGACTTACACCATGATCCAGTCTTTACTGTAAAGGGGGATCCTTTTACACTGCTCCCAAAATTAGGGAATGTTTTATTATGGGATATTTCATTTTTAAGTATCCACTAACTTCTGTGAGCAGTATATTTAACACATTATAAATACCAACAGCTGAATAATAGTAATCTCTATTTTCAGATCAATAATGAAATTGACATTGTAATGTGAAAAACAAACTCTTGGCATTGAAAATAGATGCCATTAATAAATGGTTTTGTTTTGTTAAACCTTGTAAGATGTCAAAGCAGTAAATCTTATACGTTAGTCCATGGGTATCTTCATTTAAAATGTGTGTGTACTTGGATATTGTTACGGCATACACACTGCTCACAAAAAAAATAATGGACATTTCTACATTAAATATGCCCACATTTTTGTGAGCAGTGTAAGTAGATACAATATCAAAATCGAAATAACATCTGTACTTCACCTAATTTAGGTGGTTCTTCTGCTTATGCTTAACATTTGAGGCTTAGATTTAAAGGACATGCCACCCAGTACATGTAAAAACCAATAGAACAACCCAATGTGTACTGCAAATTAAGACCCTTACTTGACTTAAGGGTGATCATATCAGCTGAACAATTTTACGATGTCAAGTGATTTCAAATGATGTTTAGTCTTCCCGCTGTTTTATTCATTGTTGTTAATATTGTCAGGACAATATCTACAGTTTTCAGTTTATCTAGTGTGTCCTTTTGTAATCCAACTTGTATTCCAAGTATTTCTTACTGAAAATACAAACAGCATGATAAAAAAAATTCATCTTTGAACTCTTACTGTCTCAATTTCACATGGTTCACACTAGAACCATACCAAACTTTTCTAAAACTTCTTACTTTCTATTACTTCTTAAATAAGCAGACATTACCTTTAATTTCCAGATTATTGATCCATTTTAACACAGGAAGCCACCATCTACAGATCCATTATGTAGAAATGTGCAAATGAGCCACATCCCTGCTTAGCAAAAACCTTGGTTCAAAGTTCACTGCCACAACAACTCAGAAGACAGGAAGTGAGTGCAGGCTTTTATATCTGCTATTATGGTCCACAGGAGTAGAAAATCTCTAGGTTTATTTCCCAGTACAAAGGTTAGGAACAACCACAGTGCTAAACCAGATTACTCACAAATTCCATACGCATAAAACTCCAACCTGAGAAATGGACTTGCAATTGAATTTATGATCATACTGACTATGATGTGAAGAATAACCATGTTGTCATGACACTAAATGACAAAGCTGCCAGATAAGACAGTAACCATAATCCATATAAACGCTATAAACAATTAAAAACTACAAGTGAAGACTACACAAGTCAAATGAATACACAGGAAGTATTTAGTCAATAAACATTTTTAATGGGTGTATGTACACTTGACATGGTCACACCATGCTCGGAAGGACAGTTTACTGTAAGGATAGGCATGGCTCCATTATGGATGTGGGAGAGGCTCCTTCAGCGATGACTTACACTGTGGCTCTGGCCTGAGTGCTCTTAGCCAACACTTTCAGATCGGAAATGCACTTGGCAATACTTTCCTTCTCCTAAACAACAAGGGAGAAAGAGAAAACATTAATACACGGGTGCACCTGATGTCAATACTATCACTAGGATAAGCTGCAATTTAGTAACGAGGCTTTGCGCTTCATCTCAACAGGCAAATGGTATTCACGAGTGTTCAGGGTGACTAATGCCAGAGATGCCTGCGCGCGACACGCACACAATGATACCTTGGCGCCATCTGCTGGTATAAATAATGACTGCATTTAGAGCAGAAATCTCTAATCTCAAATCTGACTTCACAGGTTCTAAGTACAGAGATAGGTGACCACTCCACCCCCTAGGAAAAAGACATAAAATAGCACATTTTTAAAAGTGTATTTTGGTTAACTTGGCACAAAGTGGCACTCTTTATAGAAGTGGCAATAACCATTTTTTTGTAAATACACAGAGCCTGCAAGTTTGTACAGCCATGTCCCATGTGTAGTAACACCATTTTAATGGGGTATTTAGTAAAACTGAGTAGGTTTTGGCAGAGTTCCATTCTTACCATCATCTATAGTAGACCCGAACGATAAATTTATTTATTTAAAAAAAAAATTAAATAAATAAATAAATAAATAAACTTTTGAAATTGCACAATATTTTTTTTCTAACCTGAGCAGATTCCTGCTGTGTGTTCATGTAAATAAAGCCTAAAATTATATCAATTACAAAGTAGTTTTGCTACAACTACTCATTTAAATAATCTTTTCGATAAGAAGCAACTACAGTGGCACCTCGGTTCTCGTCGTTAATTTGTCCCAGAAGGCTAAGAGTACCGAAGAGTACTGAAAGCGACTAATACAGAGCAAAATGAGTAATTTAAATTGAATGAATCCATTCCAGAGTTCCAGAAAGTACACACTGTATAAGTATTATATGCACTACTGGAGTTGTATTGTACAGATTCTCCCTGATTTGCAATGGGGATATCTTCTGACAAATCTTACACATTTTAAACGCATTATCACTAGAGAGTTTATCATAGTCTATACTGTTTCATAGGCACCCATTACATATTAACTCTTACATTGACCCACAGTTAATGTAACAACATCAGTATTATAACCTAAGCTGTGTTAAAGTGCTGAATGGATTGGAAGTGAAAAGAAAAAGCAACACACTTGATGAGCTCAGGGCACTAGCTTACTAAAGGTAACTGCTCAGCCTGAAAGACGTCAGGAATCATGAATTATGTTTCGACTGAAAACTTGCGTTGCTTGACTCATAGAAGCTTAAGTGCACAGAATACTGAGCAAATGATGAAGAGTGACAAATTGGTCTACTTAAGACGTGTCAAGAACTGAATTAGAGAAGTTCCCGACGTGCTCGAGAAACCACTGTACAGGGAATGGACATTTGCATTCTTTAATAAAGGGATTTTGAATGTGTATATGGTCAGGTGATGTGCTGGTGTTAGTGAGCAATACGAAATGAAAGCAAAAAGAGAAATACCATTGTTTTCACTTAGATTTAGCAGCTGTTCAAACTGACAAACCCTTTTCGAAATCACAATTGCCAGAAACAGCCAAAATAGAGACAGTTTTTGGTTAACACAGAAATGTAACAGACTGAGACCTAGAACTATGACTGATATCTAATCAGGAGAGTAGTTTAAAATACTCAGAGTAAAGAAAGTTAAAGATGAAACAGATCATTCATCACACAGCATTATTAAACTCAGTTCAGTGTTATTTGTGGATAAAGAGATAGACAATCCTCTTCTTCAAATCTCCAGATAAGAACTTGCCAGCCAGACAAGACGCATGCCATATAAAAAGATAAGTCTGTAGCATGGGACAAATACTTTCAAAAATAAACAACCCAGCATAAAAACTGAGGTGATTACGGTGTGATGTAGAAAAAGGAAGTACTTCATTTTAAATCAAGAAATGAATGAAACTTTCATAATTATCATTATTAATGAAGAATCATTTTTATAAGCGAGTTCAAATCTTTGGAAAAAAAAAAAACTTAAGAAATGTTTAGAATAGACACATCACTGTATTAGCAATGGCACACTGAACATTCATACTGTCCAGAAAAATTATGGGATTTTGTGAGCAGTATATAATCAATTATCAGTCTGTAATAGAAAACAACAATAAAATACAGAACATTAGTATACAGTAATTACAAAAAATAATAATCAAACAGGTTTCCATAGGCTACAGCAGCAAGTATTTATTGTGATCTGGCAGACCCTTCTACTCTGCGCAAAAGCTTGATTTAAAAAAAATAAAATAAAATTAGTAAAGATCAAAAAGAACGTTATGAAGAGAAGTGGAAGTGTTACGGAGCGATGAATGCGTGACAGTATTGTATTTTTCGGTCCAATTGCAGACAAAGTTTTATATACCCATTGCTAAAACTATAAATTTAATGCTGGCCTAAGACTTGCACTGCACCCTATTCCACCATACAGCACTGCATGGCTAAAACAAATATTAGCCACATTACTATATAAGACAAAGGCATAAGAATTATTATAAACTGTCCAACACGCTATTAATAGTTACATGATGTTATTTTATTGTTGCCATTTTAGACAAATGTCACTATAAAGAAGTCAAAATACAAGATGGAAAGTGGGTAAATTTGACAAATGAAACTCTCAAGGATACACATTTAGAAGTTATTTCTAAAATAAATGTACAAGTTGACAGTAATTGGCTCTACGTGTTTTAATGGCTGCAAGCAGAATTGTAAACTAATTATTAGCCCTGGCCTTTGGTGGCCAAAAATAAGTTTGTTTCATAACGGCTCACCAAAAATCATACAGTGCCAAAAGAGAGCGTGTTGGTTTGTGTACCTGTTGTGGCGTGATGCTCTTAATGACATTCTGTTCCACCCAGTTGACCATGTGCTCCTGCTCCATACGCCGCTGCAGGCTCTGAAGTTCCACCTGATAATCAAGTCTCTTCTTCACCTCGTTGGTCACCATATGCAAACGCTCCCTGTAGTTGGTCTCCAGCAGCATGGCTACATTGTTCTGTTACCAAATGAGATTGGAATACGGACTGACCAACTGAATCAGCTTAAACTCCATTGATTTGTCGTCATCCATCACGAACTACTGCTGATAACTACACAACTTTTGTTCAAAATATAGGTCAAACGGGACTAAAAACTAATGAAAACCTACATGTAACAATTTTGTAGCTCTTTGAACTGACCCATAAACAATCTCTGCTAAACAAATTACACAAAGCTAACCTAGTAGCAGGTGAGATAATACTCCCCCCCCCCATAAACAACTCTGTGCATGCATAAATCCATCCTTCTTATTATTACCACTAATAAAAATATATTTGAAAAATTAAAGAAATACACCTGATTTATTACCGTAAACAAAAAAAATACAACCTTTGATTAAAGTAAACTTATTAATGCATTAATTAATTCAGTTTCTTATCCGTTTAATATTCATGGGACAGCAGGTGCCTAGCCAGGAGCACAGAGTGCAAAGCACTCAAAGCAAAGCAAAGAAAGGACCCAGACTACTACACCAGGGACTGAACCCAGAGCCTTATCGCTGTGAGGTGACAGTGCTACCCAACGAGCCACCTAAAGCAAATTTAGCCTGAGGGGAAAAAAAAAGAAAAGAAAATCCCTCCTGAGAAATTAATGATTGAAAAATGTAATGTGTAAGTAATTTTGAAGTATCCCCTAGTTTTTGTGAGCAGTGTGTATTATATGCACCAATGCATTTAATACACAATCTGCCTTTGACATTAAAACAGCACTTAAGTGTTCTCCTTTAATGTCTTCAGGCAGGAGAATACAGACCCAGGCATCTGATACCATTCCTCTTAACAGAATCTACTTATGAAGTCCTAAGGGCTTCAACGGGCAACATAGTTCTCAGAACTGTGCCCCCTTAGGGGACTTTTTAAAGGAACCCCCAAGTGCTGCAAGTTTGGGATGATTGGTCCAGATGTAGTGATGCAACTGTATTGTTTAGAGGCAAGCACCTGTGTTGGCCTTAACAGTGAAGTTCAGGCTTTACAGACCCTATATCCAAAGGTGGAGTGGTGTGCACGTACTCAGCATTAACACGATGCAAGCAGAAGATGAGCGCCATGCAAAAATGATAGGCAGCCACAGAAATAGCAGGAACTTTTGGAAGAGAAGTTCTGGCCAAGTCCGCAATTACTCAAATCAGCACGATGTGTCAAACTACTTGTCAAACCAGCTGGCGAGAGACTTCACTTTTAGTACTCTACTTGGAAATGTGAGATTTAACAGAAAGCCCAAGACTGTGACATACGTGCACAGCAAAAAAAAATGCTGAACAAATGGATTGGGTCAGTGTTGATGGAATATATTACCCAAACAACTTTGTCAATCACTGGTCTGACACCTACTTTCCACAAAATAAAGTGGTGGCATGTGTCTGTCCTCAAAAGATGTTTTAATTTGTTATTTAAAGTCACAGCATTTAGCAGAAGGCCTTATCCAGAGCGACTTACAATTTATAGTTTTACAATTTAAGCAATCATGGGTTAAGGGTCTTGCTTATGGACCCAACTGGAGCAGCTTTTTTGGCAAGGGTAAGATTTGAACCCTGGGCCATCAGGTCCAGAGTCCGGTACTTTAACCGCTAGGCTCCCACAGTCCCAAATACGTTTACATTTACAGCATTTAGCAGATGCCCTTATCCAGAGAGACTTACAATTAATAAAGTCTTACAATCCAAGCAATTGTGCGTTAAGGGCCTCGCTCGGGGACACAGCTGTGGCAGAGGTGGGATTTGAATGCTAGACTTTCCCCAAAGTCCCACAGTTATGAACACCTACGTTCATGACACAGCAGGTTGTCTACACAAACGCCTAGTTAAGCAAATATAGCTACGGTCTAAGTACTTCTGTGTCACACTGTGTTCCTACTGATAGTACAAACACTACTTAAAAAGGGCCTTGAATGGTGAGACCCTATTAATCCCTAGAACTTGTTGGTAAAAAAGAAGCTAATGGTTCTATAAACTCTAACGCTGGTCCCATTGGAGGAAAAACAACCTCAGAATTATGTACCAGTAGCAAAATGTTCCATAACCCTTTTTACTCATCTTTACCAAGGGTACCAATAATGGAGGGGACTGAAAAAAAAAAACAGAAACAGAAGAGATCTTGAGTTGTCACTTTCTCACCCTCTTGGCATCAAAGAGCATGTTCCTTCCCTCCACTCTCCACTGCTCCTTCTTCTCGTTCTCAATAGCTTCAGCCAGGCTGGTCATGGCAATATCTTTCACCTCCTGGGCCTTTGCCACTTTTTCCTGTATGGTGAGAACAACTCATCACATTACCAAAACTGAATTTTACATTTTGTGACTTATTATACAAATGAAAACATCAAACAATGTGCTGTCACATCTACAATTACACCCAATTCAAAACTGGATCCGAGAGGTAAGAACCCCTATCTGTAAATGGATTTAATTTAATCCCATATGTATGCCTTTAAAAAAATGACTGTAATTGATTTGATCCATTATTTTTTTTTTTTTAGAAATGTTAGTTTTCATTTCAAATGCAATGTAATATTATTAATAACGTAATATTTATTAAGTCAGGAACACATCTTAATAAAACTCACCTCATTCAATTTGTCTGCAAAAGCTCCCACTTGGGGACCAAATTTTTTCACAGCATAAATAAATACTGCGCCAATGGAAGCAGCGGCAAAGGTCTCATGGTTAATGACGTAGATCTCCTTAGACAGCATGTACAAGAGCAGACCAGTACCGAGCATGTACGGCCCTAGAAAGGAATAGTACATCATTACAAATCCCACCTCTGCCAAGTTGCCACAGTTGGGTCCTTGAGCAAGACCCTTAACCTACAACTGCTTGAATTGTAGGACTGTATGAGTTGGAAGTCGCTCTGAATAAGGCCGTCTGCTAAATGCTGGAAATGTAAATGTACTATGAGGATGTTTGGTCATGTGGGTTGATCGCTCCACTTGTAAATTTCTATAAAAGCAAATGTATAATTGCTGTACCTATTAAAAAAGGTTTTTTTTAACCATGCATTTATATGAAAGGTCTCATATGCATTTTCAATACATGTTAAAGCTCTAAAGTAACTGACATTAGGAAATAATTAGATGAACACTATCAGAGAACTAGTGAAACATGAGTAGCTGAGCATTCAACTCTAAAGCAAATCAGAAAGTCCAAGCCATTCAACATGAGCATTGGTCTCCTCTGTGTGGTATTAATCCGCACGATAGAAAAGTTATAGGTGAAGCTGGAACTTGGTCCAAGAGGGGAGAGCCCTTTAACACGCACTCAAGTGTTTTGCAGCTGAATGTGAAGTGGCATGGCAATCAGCAAATTTAAGTAGGAATCTATAGCAAACGTATGAAAGAGTGGGATGCTCTCCTCAGATGAGTGTACCTGTCCCTAGTATACAAATTCAACACCTCAGGACCTTCACAAACAATGGAAAAAGAGCATGTCAGATTGGGTCTCGAGCTGCAGTCATTTCAGTCAGTCTACTTTCCTATCCTCACCTATGGTCAGGAAAGTTGGGCAATGACAGAAACAGCAATGTAGGTACAAGTCCTGGAAATCAGATTCTTACACAGAGCTTTTGGATTTACTCTCCATAATAAGATGAGGAGTTCACTGCTCCTTTAGATCAAGTGATGCCAGTTAAGTAGGTCTGAGCGTCTCACCAATACACCCACTGGATAGCAGCTGATGGAGCTCTTCGAGGCCCTTTCCTAAGACCTAAGACCCTCTGGAGGGATTACCTCTCACAGCTGACATGGCAACCTCTAGGGAACCTGAGCTGGAATCACTGATCAGGGATAGAGAAATCTGGCTGGCCGTCTCAGCCTGTTACCACCTTCACCAGGGAAAGTGGATGGAAACTGAAGCTAGAACATGTCTTGTTTCTAACAGATACTTCAGCTGTTCTTCTTTCTATTCATTTTGGTTTATAGTGCACCGACAGAGGGAAAATACATATAATTCCAAACCCTCTCCATTAAAACCATGCAATAACAAATTCAGGATGACAAACTGACCGGTGGTAGTGACAGGGTGTTAAAGATTAGTCTTTTGTAAACAACATATGAACCAATTGCAGAGCTACAACAGACGCCCTAAATGAGATGCAACTTAAAAACTTAATATAAATAAACGCTCATAAAAACCTATTTAGTGAACAGTTTCTTGTATTTAAATTCCATCATCATAATAAAACAGACTTGGACGTCACTTAAAAGTGGACAGAGGAGGAGACAATTCTTACATTCGGTCTTGGAGAGGAAATTTTGGAATGCTGCTAGTGTTTTTACATACATTATAAACAAGATTAAATGCCTCCGCCCATAAATACAGTTCAAGAAGCTGAACTGCAAACATTACCTGTGACACCTGTCTTTGGGTACAGAAGGGTGAAGAGCTCTTCAGGAACGATTCCATGGCGGACTTTTCCTCCTTTCTCTGGAAGAGGTGGTACTGGTGCCAGGCTTTGTGGGGATGTGTGGACAGACCGAGAAAGCTGAACAACACTGGGAAGAAAGAGAAAATCTTTAGATATATTTTTGGAAACAGTTCCAGCCTGGAGGTCTTTTTGGTACATGCCATGACACACGTTTACATAGGGTTGTGAAGATCAGACTTCAATAGATCCTAGTTGTTTAAAAACAATGGGTTGCCCATTCATACCTGACCGCAAACAGCAGACTCCACAATAACTGCTAAGCCTAGAGGTTCACATACTTTTTCCAATCACATAAATGCGATTGTTGATCGCTTTCTTCGATAAATAAAAGAGAGCGCAATTGTGCCATTTGTTTAATTTCGTTTTAAACTATTTATAACAGATGACATTACTGTATGTAATAAAAAAAAAACCAGACAGACCTTTCAGTTTCTGGTTCAGTGATAATTTCAGGTTTGAATAATCACTTATTACAATTTATCACTAACTGTCAACACAACCACTTATCACAGGCAATATGATTCAAAACAAAGCTGAGAAATGCTTTCATACCAGGGTCCAAAAGAGCCACTGTTCTTCAGGGCAGAACCTGCAGAAAAAAGCGGACAGAAAAAAGCACACCACATCTCAGTGTTACACAGCGTAATGCTGAAAGGTCTCAGATTGTATAACTTTCATTCTGTCCTAAATATAATAAAAATAACCAGACTACAACACCCGGTTCAAATAGCCAGCTCAATCCAAAATGTATTTGATGCAACATGTACTAAACATTAAACTTAATCTGATGCATCACACGAAAGTCCTAAGTACTAAACTCTTAAGCTTTTGTTCAAACTAAAACAGTATTATGAACTGCCTCTAAATATTCTGATTGCAATTCCCACTCCTGTGGAGCGGCTTATGGTTAGGGGGTTGAAATGCACACTAGAAAAAAACAGAATTTGTAAAATAAAAGAAACCCAAATTGTTTATTTAATCCAGTCAATAAAGCAAATAGGTCTGCAGATTATTTGATTTAAAAACGCATAAAATGTATGCCTCCAAAAAACTCGTCGTAATACAGTACAAAATCTTATATATTAAGTTACAGTCCATGTGTAGTACACACATTTACTCAGTTCAATATTTCCGCGGGTTCTTAAAAATCTAAAATGACAAAATATACACATTTAATTCTATGGGGTAACGTAAAGACTTTGTAGGTCAAGGCAAGTTCGTGGCAAATGAACAGAGCTGAAATTACCATCAGATTAATAGTTGGTGTGACTTAATGCCAACAAACAATCTGCGTTCGTATTTCCTCTAGCTGTACTAAAAATGTTTAGTATACTACCACGTACTGTATCTGTTCTGTATAATGTACTGTTTAGCTAACTTAGACGCGGTTCTGGACACAGCCTGATTGAAGGATACTCTAGCTGTACTAAATATGTTAAATATACTGCTCACAAAAATGAGAAAATATTTCAATATGAAATAACTCCAATAAAATATCCCCATATTTTGTGAGCAATGTAGTATAGAATCGCGTTCTGTTGTGTATACTATACTACTTAGCAAACTTAGACGCGGTTTTGGACACAGCCAGAATGAAGGACGTCAGAAAGGAGAGCCGGTGCTAGCTTGCATATAGCTAAAGCTAATGACCTAAACATTTCGATTCTATCGTATACAGAACAAAATTGACAAATCAGTGGTAACTGCAAATAATCATCAACCCTAATGCCTATTTCATGGCCATGTCCATTTCAGACTTACCCACAAACTCAGTGACTAAGGCGTTTAGAGTGCTAAGATAGGATTAGCCGGCCTGCTCGTTTTACCCTTCATCTCGCCATAACCTCCTAAAATATAAAGGCAATACAGATCATTTCCAGTACAAATAACCAACCTGAAACCAGCACAAGTCTGGACAGCATATCTGGAGAAAGAAGGGGCAACAACTCAGGCCGAAATAGTTCCTGTGGCAGACAAGGTTAGCTCTGCACGGCCTCACTATGCCCTTTCTGCAAAGACCAAGGATGGTAAGAAGGCTGTCCCCAACTATCGCGAGATTCCATGTTCCCCGCATGTGATATTCGAGCTATCGCGATACGCTGTTATCCAGCAGATGGCGCGGAAACGTAAGATGTTAAAGAACGACTGGACCATGAGGAATCTTAAAGAATATTTGAGTATATTTCAATGTAATTTTTGGATATTATTACAAGACGTACGATAATTCCAACATTACATGAATACATAAAAATAACTTTAACATAAAGAACGTGCTTAATATTATTCTCGATGCACCATTCCGTTTTAACATCTCATTTTTTTGGTCAGGACCATGCAAGGTCTCCAGAGAACACAGGGCACAGCAATAATCATGCTCTGGATGGAAAGACAGTCCATTGCAGGGAGTCAGTGGGAAATAGTTCCCTGTCCTATCCTTTTTCAGAAACAACCAGTTGGGTCTGCATGTGACACACTGGCCTAGCCAGAATACACTAGCTGGATTCGAAAACTGGTCCCTGTGGACACGGGCTAGTCTGTCATACACTAACGCAAGCCTCCAGTAATATACAATTTAACTTGCACATTGATTAAAAAAAAAAACAAATCTAAACAGTGTATCAAAGAGAAATGTGTGATGAAGACATCTATTCGTCATGTAATGCAAGTGCTCTTAAAGCAAAATAACACAACCAAAAACGTTATAATGGAAAAGGTACATGTACATGTATAGTAACTGAACTTATTTTATGTCATTTAAATTTAAAATAATCGTAACAGTGAGGTGTTGCTTTGGATTAATAAACTAGAAGAACACTGTATGGCTTCAGGTTTGAACCTCGGTGGGGCCTTCCGACTAAACAGCCATCATATAACGTCATCACTGGCTATGCGTGAGGGAGGAGAGGGTCCTCTTTTACCCCCTAGCACTGCAGCAGGGACCCATTTGTTTCTCATTGATAGAAGTGGGAGCTACCGCTACTCTGTCAAGGAAAAAGAGGAGTAACTACATGAAAAAAGTTTCATTTGGATACAACCTGTTACATTCAGTGTTTTTCATATATGAGTGCTGATAGTTTTTTTTTTCAGTTGGATTCTGTGTGGTTTAAAGTAAGTCTGTATGTTAATCAGTATGTCAGTCAGATATTATTATATTGTTTTCTTATGACTACTCTTGGTTGGTCAAAAGCTTTGCTCCAGTGACACCCACACATAGGCAGATTTTTAAATACTGTACCATTGTTGCCAGGAGTATGATACAATACTTTCAATACTTCAGTCTGACTTTTTTGACATTTGACTAACACAATCCCTGAAAGGGAACCCTTTCTATTTTTTAAGACTATGTTCTATGTCACAATTATGTGCTTATGCTTTCATACGATACGTTACACGTATCGAGGTTACGAGGGTTAATTTGCTTCATTGTACCCACCCAGAGGCAAAAAAAATGGATTAATTTAAATACACATTGTATTAACTCTATTATCAGTAGGTTTATAAGATTAAGCATAAGAAAGGTGTTCAGTGAGTGATGTGTTTAGGACCAAACAAAATCTTTAATGACTTTCGTTCTTATATTGTGTGCAATTACCAACCACAGTTTTGCTAAAATACTTGTGTCAATTAAAATAAGAAGATACAATAGTGAAATTTCTTGTTTTGCTTATTATTAGAGCGCACAGACAGTTCAGTTACCATGCCAATAGCACCACCGTGAAAGCACCGGCCATGTGTAATCTAACGGCCCATACGTGTGTAGCACCAGTTTCAGTATGGGTGGCTGCAGAGATAGAGCAATTCATGCAAGATCTGTGGTTCCTCTTACTTCCTGTAAACTAGCAAGTCTGAAAAGTAGCCGCTTTTTAGTGTTCAAACTCATTTTCACTTTCTCAGCCGTTGTTGTCTCTCAGACTCTTCTGCTCGCAAAGGATTCCGATGAATCAGGTATTTGTTTCTAATGATATAGGCTTCCAACAAAACACGTTTAAAGTTTTTCTTTCTGTTTTTCTGCTTGCTACTAACCTCATGCAGCTTTTTGGCTATAGCATGGATATTCAATGCAGGAAGATGGTTTGAGTAGTTCCCTGTGCGAACCATACATTCTGAGAGATTTCAAACTTGCACAACATATTATTATTGAGTTTTTATATATATATATATATATTGAGTATATATGTAGTACCATAATTTATGTTTTGTTGGTGGGACAGCACAAGTTTTAGACTTTACAGTGAAAGATCCTAGATTCTAGTCACTAGGCACTGTCTGGATGTATTGAACACTATATGAAGTTATCGTTGTATGCTTACTCAATAAAGCTTGAAAGCTTGTTTCATGTTTTTGCAGCTTTGTGAAGATCAGCAAGTGCATGCTCCTAAACCAGAATAACTCAAAGGTGAATAATCTGATGTCTTCATTTTTGCTACACAACTGCGAGATGATAGGTCTTTAATGTGTATCTCACTAGTGTGTGCCACTATCACTTCGCTGCTGTAATGTGTGAATTTCCTCACTGTGAGACTAATAAAGAATTATCTTTTCTTGTATTATCTTATCACACATTAATGTTACTGTACCATTTTCCACTTACTAATATTAGCTTCTGAAACTGATCTTTTTAAAATATGTTTGAACTAGAGTCAGGTGCCACAAAAGCTTCAAAGTCTCCAACCAGCTAGTCAACAATGACCACCCGTGAAAAGTGGGAATATGATGGAAAATTGGAAAAGCGTGCTGTAAAGCACAGAAACCTTGGGGATCGAAAGAATGTAACAACATGCAGAAGCCCACCAAGAGATCCCGACAGGAAAAATGTCAAGAACGAACTGCAGCGCAAAAGACATGATGAATTTTCAAAGAGACGACCAGCTGACTGTGGCATCAGCGTTCTGTTATCTGCACAGACAAGACACGTTTATTCACGAAAGGAAGAGCATGTGACCCAAGCATCCACGTTATACAGGCAGCCTTTAACAGCAAGTCCAATAAACAGTTCATTTAAGCAGGTGAATAAGACAATCACACATACACGAACATACATCGTCATGTTATTGTTGATTTTTGTGTTTTTACAAATAACTTTTCAAGTAACCATAACAGTAATTTACAGTTAGGATTTATTGACTTACAAAAGTGTGCGGACGTCCCAAATTTACATCCAAATGATTAAGTATTAGTATCCATCTTTGTTCATCTTTGCTGCTGCAACAGCTTTAAATTTCTGAGAAGGCTTTTCTGTAGATTTTAGGACATGGCCTTTATTACAGTAAACTCTAGCTCAGTGTTTGCATTGCACTTTATCTTGGTGATGGCTGATGGATGATCCTTTTTTAAAATGTATTCTAATTTAGGGAGCCAGGGCAAATATACTGCTCCCAATAACTAAGGGATGTTTCAAAATGAAATAACCCCTAATGAAATATCCCCTAATTTTTGTGAGCAGTGTAGTTGACAAATTGGGTTTGGGGTCATTCAGTAACATAACAGTACTGAACAGGAATGGCCAAGTTGCAGCTAAACAGGCCCAACTATCATACTTTCACTACCATGTTGCAAAGATTATACAAAACAGAACGCAGAAGGGAAAAGGTTCTTATATTGGCATGCAGTGTCTTCCTTTATCCAGACACAATGCTTCTCATTTTTGATCTCATCCTTTCACAAAAGATTTTTCAGCAGCCTTCTGACTGTTCCACATGATCTTTAGCAAATAGAAAGACATGTAGCCATGTTATTTTTGAAGGGTAGTAGCTTTCTTCTTGCAACTGTACCATGCGCTTCATTGATTCTTTTGATGTGCACTCATGAATGCTAATATTAGCCAATGTGAGAGAAGCCTTAGTTGCACAGTTAAGCTGGTTTACTTTGTGACCTCTCACCTTGTTCTTAGAGTGATCTTAGCTAGTGGGTGGCGATGAACTTTAATTTTCTCCATTTGTACACAATCTGTCTGAGCCAACCCAGTTTACCTCCACTGTATGTCGTTATGTTTCAGGTTATGAACTTATGAGTAGTAAATAGTAGGATTGTTCACAAACCTTTGGCCATATACAGGGTACTTCCACTTGTAATAGCATATTCTTACAAACAGTTAATTCTGATGCTCGTAAATAACTTATAAAAAGGTAACCAAAATATGTGTTTGTGTGTTACTACGGCACCATCTTGTATGACCTTTCTACATGCAGCATGCATTTTAGCTGTAAATCTGTCTATAGAATTTGCTGTTAATGTAACCTTAATTTATGAAAAAGGTTCTCAGCCCAAGTGCTGTTGTCCCACTGCCCTGCCCAGTAGGCCACTGAAGGTTTGCCTCTTTGCAACAAGAGATGGGCAAAGGGAAGGGAAGGGAGTAACAGTACTCTTAGTTGTGTAAAGGAAAGTAGGACCTGATTTAACAATATCAGTGGTGATGATAATGATAGGGATAATTATAAGGAAGCAGGAAGAACATGGTGAACATATGTACACTGTAAAAACAGATGTAGTTACTAAATAATCTTCACACATCTTTAAAATGTTATAGTGCTAAACACGATGCATTGCAGGAGGGTATGTAGCACTGAGATTGTACAGTGTGTACAGTGTGTTTACAACAAAAAAGCACTAGGTGCTGGTACCGCCTAGTTCCTGCTTTAATACTTTCCAACAAGCTGAGTTGTTCTCACCTCCAGTTGCTGTTTCTATGTGAGTTGTGAGGTTTGCTTTTGGATATAATGCTTTTCTCATCCCTACCAATGGGTGAACTGGCTACTCTAAGTAGGCGTGTGATGCTCTTGAGAAAGTGATGGAACAGACAACAGGGTTTGAAAACTCTTTTTGAAACTCTTTAGAATTGTCCTTTTCTGAATCAGAGTTTCACAGAAGATTAAAAGTATATAAACCAATGAAGAATGAAATCAAAAATTCAATATGATACTTGGTCGTTTATTTTACTGAGGGAAATAAAACATATTACAATACATGGTAAAAGTATGTAGACATATTCTTTCAGTATAGTATCTGATGTATTCTGCTTGTGCGGCAAAAACAGCAACTAACATTTTTCAGTAGCTGTTGATATTTCCTGCACGTCAGCTTTAGAGACATTTTAGCCCATTCCTCCATACAGCATACAACGTACATAACCTGTTCACTCCAAGTCCTTCCACAGTACTTTATTTAGATTCCCTGGACATCAGAATCGTTAAATCCATCTTCCGTTGTACCTGTGATGAACAACAAAAGTTTTGAACTGTCTGTGTTGATAACTGTTGTACCACAGGAGATAAGGCGGAAATCTCATTGCACCAGTCGAATTCTGAGACAATGCTGGACTTCTTTGATATGCTATTTGACCCTACTTCCCACTGGAAAAACTTGATCCAACTCTTGATCCAATATGGTGGCTGTCGCGATGGCGGTCATGTTCCAGACATGAAAACGATAGGGCCCCATATCCATTAATTGCTTGTATTCAGATATGTCAATTAATTTTTTTCTGTTTCTGAAATAAAAGGGTGTCCTGCGACCTTTGGCTCAATCTGTACTTGTGTTTAGGGTCATCATCTTGCTGCATGATCCATTTAGAACTTGTTGTTACATACATAATGGCAAGCCACAATGGCCTAGATGCAGATAAATAGGCCCAAACAGTGATACTACCACCACAATGTTTCACAGATAGGGCAAGATCTGGTTCTTATCCAGACCTTGTGCATCTCAGTTAAACCAAAAATTTATTTTGTTATTTGGTCTTATGTAATCATGCAATCTTTAGCAAGCTGAACGATGAGCAGCAAAGTTAGTTGTTCAGTGTCCTCATGAACGTTAACATTAGCCACTTTGAGAGAGGCCTTTGGTTGCATAAAAGTTATCCTCGTTTCCTTTGTGACCTCACAGACTATTTCACCCCTAACTGTTTGAGTGATCTTTGCTTGTCGTTCACTCTTGAGGAGGGTAGCAATGATCTTGAACACAATCAAACTGACTATGGATTGGTGTAGTCTAAACTATGCCGAGATGGTTTTAAAAGCTTTTTTAGCACCACTCAGAGATTAACATCAAACTATACGTTTAATTTCTTTCTTTCTTTATTTACATTCTCTTTATCTGTTTGTACGACTGAAATTAGATCATGTTTTAGGTTATGTTTATGCATAAATATAGAAAATTCTCAAAGTGCATTATAACAACTATCACTGTAAATGAAGCACAAAACCTCAGCTCTTTGCTAGCCATGCTGAGGAAGAGCTGAGTAACTGAGTAGTCAGACGGAATATGCCAGTAGTAGATAAAGCAGTAGGCCACAGGGTATCCCCTTAAGGGTACCTCATGAGTGACAAGCTCAGGATGTAACATTACAATTTAGAAACAATTATCTCTCTGTACCCTGTAGTCAGTGTTCACTCCTCCATTAAATGATGAGAATGGACTGAAGCGTGAGCATGTTGCGGCTATTCTTGAGTCACTTCGCCAGCGGGGAAACATCAAGAAAGAACGAGGTAAGTTCTTTTAAAAAAAAAATAATGGGCATGTTGTTACAAATGAATAGCTAAATGAGCAAAATGTCTGATGTTAAATTCATTCAGAGCTGTGTGTATCATGCTTATGTATGTTGATAACCCCAGCTTTCTTTGGAGACATTACTCAAGCCACCAACAACCACAGGACACTGCATAGTGCGAGTGTGCAGACAGAGTAAGTAGGCCTCCTTTGTGGTTCCAGTTTATTAAGCTGTAAATATTATGTCTCCGTATCACATGGCCATTTTGTGTTTATTCTATTTTAATAGATCAAACAACATTACTGTCAGACAGACGGTAAGGCTGCTAAATGTTTAAAGTTCTGTCTGAGGAATAAATCCATATACTGTACGAATGATTATCACGCTCATATCTCAGCCTATAAATGTGTAAATACACTGTTCACATAATTATTATCCAATAACTGAATAGCAGTATGAAATGTAGGTTACAAAAATGTATGATTTAAAATGTTATGTATTTCATGTATATAAATGTAAATTCGCATTTGCTAAATTGTGCTTGTATTCATAGTGTGAACTTGTTCTGTACTGTAGGATGTTCAACAGTTGGCCGTTTATTTGGAGGTAAGTGTATACAGTATAGTGTATAATATTTATTCTGTATTATTTGACCACTCATGGTGACCCACGCTAGAATACCAGAGATACCTATCAAACGGATTTGGGCATTACACAGAAACATAATTGGCCTTGTCTGAAGGAGAGAAATCTGGGCAGAGAGATCATCCTTTGGTGACCACTTGAATATCCCATGCATATCCACATTTTCATCTTCATCTAGGCTTTTACTAGATGTCCTGAGTGACCTACAACTGATACAATCTTACAGTCGGCATTTACAATTACAATTGCTACGATCAAAGCAGTCATGGGTTATAAGTTTTGCTCAACGACCCAATATTGACAGCTTGGCAGAAATGGGATTTGAAACATGGACCTTTCGGTACATAGTCCAATATCTAAACCACTAGACTACCACATTCCCTCATTGGTGGATTGATAAATGGCATGACGTGTGTGTGCAATCACCTATGTATTCACCTATGCCCCTTGAATTTCATGATACGCTCTGGAGCACCTGGCCAGGATACATAAAACAAATTGTTTAAATTTATGATTAGGAAAAATGCTTATGTGGAACATCCATGGTTTCCTTGGTGTAAATAGGGTTTGTTGTGCTACCATATTATGTTATTTAGATCAGATTAAAGAAAAATACTTTAAAAACAGAATTATTAATCAAAATGGACTTCTTTGCAATGTGGGAGGAAACCGGACCTGAAGTGAACCCACACATGCAGACTCCATACAGTCCGAGGTTAGGATCAAACTAGGATTTCTGCATCTATGAGGTGACCACGCTAACCACTTGAGTCAATCTTTCGCAAGTCATACGTATAGGTTAGGTATATGTGATTTGCTGCTAGTGACTGGACTTAATAGGTAGACAGTAATTTTACAAAAGTTTATGAACCCCAGTTCATGCTGCCTCCACCGTGTTGCCAGCACATTTAAAAACACCAAGTAAAGCACTATTGCCTCGGTGACAGGAGCAGCAAGCTTCTGTCCTCCGCAGTATCTAGATTTGCAATCTTCTAGGTCTTCTTATCACACAGCACCCATTTGGACTGTAATCAACTAGTGTATGTTTGTACAGGTGTCAGCCCTAGCTAGAACATTCTGTCTTGTGTGATATTTTCTTTGCATTGTGGCAAATTGATTGTTTCCAAGTTGGCATCGTAGTAAAACATCTGAATGACATGATATCATCATGATCACTAACTGGGAATCTGGGTCGTTTTCTCATTTTGCAGGAGAGTCTGTATAGAGAAGATGCTCTGAAAAAAAAGCTAGCATCCTTACAGAGTAGCACCTCAACATTGCTTCGCTCCACTGAGCTGCTGTGGAAGGTATGTAAAGCAGTTGTTTTTCCACTCAGGGCTATGGCACAGACCAGCATACTAATTAGCTTTCACTAGTCTATTGTTCCAAAACTGTCATCACAGTAATTGTTAATTGTTAATAGTTTTTCATTTTCTAGATAAATAACTTATAATCTTACTAAACACTCTGGAATATTAAGATGCCCTGCATAACCACTACATTCTGTACCTCATAATTATTTTGGCACAAACAATAAGGACGCAACCTACTCTTAATTTAAAACTTCACATAGTACAAAACATGGTGTCACCAGAGCCACTTTACTGGGCATGTAGCCTGAAGTAATGGACATCCTGCAGACAAGGCATTGCAGTAAATGCTAGCTATTTATAACTGTATAAAATAACAAAAGTATGTTAGACCTCTAATGTATCAGTTATGTTAGCACAAAAAACTTCATTAAAAATAGTTTTAATATAGTTAATATCTTGTTTAATTTCTCATCCATGGTAGAATGATGCCAACTTTAGTGTTACATCTCCTTATCTAATCACTTTTAGTGTAATGTTAAATTACTAAACTATGAACTGCTAAACAGGCACTTTATTTTTTTTTTTTGCACAGTTGTGCCCCTACAACAGTCTGGCAAGCAAAGGGGTAAAGCTGTGTTCCTCTAAATTCTGAGTGTACCCCAGCACAACTAATAGTTTATAAATGCTTTTGTACACAACATTGCAAGGTGGAAGGATTGAACAGTCCAGACTTACTTGCATAATAAAAATGACCAAAGCTTAAACTTACATAATTACAAAAAAAATTACAGACCAAGAACATTTTCATAAATATTAATTCACACACAACAAGTGAGATTGCCCACACTCTTGTGTAGTACGATTTCCTAAAAGAGTTTACAGTAACTGTATTGGTTCATGTGTTAATACATAAAATAGACATAATGAAGACTTGCTGTGATAATAATATACAGTTTTAGCAAATTAACCATTAAAAATACATGTACATAGCATCATAAGTAAAACTAATCCCACATTAATATTGAAGTGAAACTGTGAACCCTAAAACGTTGCACTGACACCTGGGAATACAAGCCCTAAATGATCAGGTCCCTGAAATTTCCCACATTTCATCTACAACTAAATACATAAACCACTCATAAGCACTATATGCATTTTGCACAACATCCTCTGCATTGTAAAGGTACTGTGATCTCACCAAGAGAGAAAAATGTTAGTATAAATACTTTATACAAAATGTATGCATGTATTTTTTTATTTGTGTACTGCATTTCTTATTTCGATTGTTATTGATAGTTTTATTAGTATTGTTACGTCTTGTGACAATCTGTTCTTGAAGTGTACAAGTTTAAAAAATGTATTTTCTTTCTCATATTTCTTTCTCAATACAAGAAAGCAGTTATTGTGTAAATGCACACCAGATTAATATCCATGAATTAATTCATATATACAACCCCATTTCCAATGCAGTTGGAAAGTTCATTTTCAACCCATATGCAATTGAATACACTACAAAGACAAGATATTTAATGTTCAAACAAATAAACTTTGTTGTTTTTTTCTAATGTTGACTCATTTTGAATTTGATGCCTGCAACACAATCCAAAAGAGTTGGGACAGGGGCAACAAAATACTGGAAAAGTTGAGGAATGCTCAAAAAAGACCTGTTTGGGACATTCCACAGATGAATCCCTGAAACTCTCAGTCATTAATGAGCAAGTATGAGGTGAGGTTCACCACTGTATGAACAACTGCATCAGCAAATAGTCCAGCAGTTTAAGAACAGCTTCTCATCAGACAGTTGCAAGGAACTTTTGGATTTCATCATCTACAGTCCATAATATCATCAAAATATTCAGAGAATCTGGAAAAATCTCGGCAAGTAAGCACAAGGCCGAAAACCAACACTGAATACCTGTGACATTCAATCCCTCAGGCTGCACTGCATTAAAAATTGACACCATTCTGTAACAGATATTGCCACATGGGCTCAGGAACACTTCAGAAAACCATTGTTAGTAACCACAGTTCATCATTTCATCTAAAAGTGCAAGTTAAAACTCTACCATGCAAAGCGAAAGACATATAATAACAACACCCAGAAACGCCACATTTCTAATTGTTTTTGGAAATCATGGACGTCGTGTCCTTCAGGCCAAAGAGGAAAGAGACTGTCAGGATTTGTATCAGTGTAAAGTTCAAAAGCCAGCATCTCTGATGGCATGGGGGTGTGAAGGCACCATTAATACTGAAAGGTGCATGCAGGTTTTGGAGCAACATATGGTGCCATCTAAACAACGTTTTTTTTCAGGCACGTCCCTGTTTATTTCAGTTAGACAATACCAAGCCACATTCTGTACCTGTTACAACAGGGTGGCTTGGTAGTAAAAGAGTGCAGGTACTAGACTGGCCTGCCTGCAGTCCAGAACTGTCTCCCATTGAAAATGTGTGGCGTGTTATGAAGCACAAAATACGACAACTGAGAAGCCAGACTGTTAAGCAGCTGAAGTTGCACATCAAGCAAGAATGGGAACCTACAAAGCTTCAACAATTAGTATCCTCAGTTTCCAAATGCTTATTATTGAGTGTTCTGAAAAAGGAAAGGTGATGTAACATAGTGGAAAATGTGCCCCTCCCACAACCTTTCTGGAACGTGTTGTAGGCATCAAATTCAAAATGAGTGAATATTTGCAAATAACAATAGTTTATCCATTTGAACATTTGCACTTCATGGCAAATAACTCTATAAGGATCTGACAAAAAAATGTTGAGCTACATAATGATGGCCAAGGCTACAAGAAGAAGAAGAAGAACGCCCTCAAAGTGAGCTGCAGCATGGTGGCCAAGAAGATAAATGTTGAGTGCACATGCTCAGTGTCATATCCAGAGGTTGGCTTTTGAAAATAGACGTAGGAGTGGTCCCAGCATTGCTGCAGAGGTTAAAGGAGGCCTTTCAGTGCTCAGATCATACGCCACACAGTGTATCAAATTGCTCTGTTTGGCTGTTGTTCCAGACGGAATCCTCTTCTAAAGATGATGCACAAGAAAGCCCACAAACAGTTTACTGATATGTCCTGTGGTCTGATGTGACCAAGATAAACGTACAGTATTTGGTACAGATGGTGGCAGCAACCAGGCGAGGAGTACAAAGACAAACGTGTCTCGCCTACAGTCAAGTATGGTGGTGGAAAGGTCATGGTTTGGAGCTGCATGAGTGCTGCCAGTTGTGAGGAGCTACAATTCATTGAGGGAATCATGAATACCAGCATTTACTGTGGCATACTGAAGCAGAGCATGATCTTCCCTTCAGAATCTGGGCTGCAGGGTGGTATTCTAACATGACAATGACCCCAAACACACTTCCAAGATTAAACTGGGGGCAAAGGTCAAGCATGTATTGAGACATAAATGAGAATCCGTGGAGGAGCACAAGGTCTCTAACATCCACCAGCTCTGTGATGTCATCATGGAGGAGTTGAAGACGATTCTAGTGGCAACCTGTGAAGCTCTAGTGCACTCCATGCCCAATAGAGTTAATGCAGTTCTGGAAAATAACTGTGGCCACAAAAATATTGACACTTTGGGCACAATTTGTTACGGAACTGGAGGGAGGACCCAAAGGTGCGGGATTGGGAGTCAAACGACATATTATAATAATGAGGGATAACAGAAAAGGCAGAGCAAAAGGCTCTCCAGAATACAAACACAAAAAGGGCAAACACGCAGCTGTGGTGTATCCCGAAGTGATACATGACGAAGTGCCAGAGGGCAGACGTGCAGTGGGCATGATAAAGCGCCGATTTGGGAAGCTTTCCAAATCGAGTGGCGCGGAGGAGCTCCAGAACGCCAGGGGGCGAGCCCAAGCATGAGTGCTAAAGAAGCCATTCAGGGTGCGTCCCAAACGGAGCAGCCAACCGAATGGAGTGGCGCTAAGCGGTGATGCGGAGTGCAGCAAAAAGCCTCGGGAAACCCTGATACTTCCCTGACCGGCTACGTTAGCTCAGGGGTTTCCCCCTTACTCATCCGTCGGCAATAAAAGCCCTGGGATGTCACCAACTAAGCGTGGAAATGGACGACGAACAATGTTAGGACCCGCGCTTAAATAACGGGAGCTTCTGGTAGTCATCACATCCCCAATTAAACACTGGATATAAACCGCCTCACCGATTGTTCTGTAACTGCACTCGCTGAGGACGGCGACTCGCACGTAATGCCGCCTTATGCCGCCCAAATCTAAGGGTCAGAGGGCAGGTCCGGTGGATAACAGGGCCTACTAGGAGCTGCCGGCCATTAACTCCACAGATCGACATGGCGGTCGAAAGTCGCTCCGGGGTAACTTCCCGGTTGAGGAAGTTGATGGCCGACCCAGAGTCCACAACGGCCCATACGGTGGTGGACCCCGTCTTCCAATTCAGAAAGGGGCTGTGATCGGAGATCTGATTGGTGCATGTCTTCGAGGACCTGTTCCAGTGACACGCCCTCCTAACACAATTTGGCCAAAATTTATAAAAAAAGTTACAAAAGTAGCTTCACTTGTGAAGGCAAACAAGTAATTATTTTACTTAGCTAAAATATTCAATTCTTTGTGGAAACTGTTATTCAGTCAGCTAGAAATACTTTTTGCAAATGTCATCTATGTAGTATATTTTCTAATTGTATTTATACACTCAAGCTCTTGGTACCTCTGTGATAACTCCAGAGAGGAGGCCTTTTGTAGAATGCTCTATGCAAGTACAATTAACTGGCTTTCCATTAGAGGTATGCGGTAGCACCAACACAACCTGTTTGCTTTGTCTTCCCAACAATGTTGAAACTTGGCATATGCCTGTCTATTGGTCTGGCAGCATAATGCAGTTTATTTTTGTTTGGTTTTGACAGACAACATGGAATCTGAGATATAGCCATAACTATTGTGAATGTTCCTGAATGCTTCTCAGGTTGTTTGCCTTTAGCTTAGATAAGCACAAAAACTGCCACTGAGACTGTGTTGGTGGGGGGGGTTGTCATCCCCAATGAAGCAACAGCATCCCTGCAGTTCCTATGATGAACTAGCATCCCATTTAGGGTATGCTTTTGGCTGCCCCTGTGTTTACTAAAATTATGTAAAGAATTTATAAATGTTCAACTTTTGTTGTTAGTTTGCTTTATTTAAGATCGTCATTCTTCAAATCATCATGCATACATTTTTAACAC
The DNA here is from genome assembly GCA_034779995.1 of Parotocinclus haroldoi. NCBI lineage: Eukaryota > Metazoa > Chordata > Actinopteri > Siluriformes > Loricariidae > Parotocinclus > Parotocinclus haroldoi. The sequence goes on along the minus strand of JAUZST010029334.1, from coordinate 1,640 downwards.
TTGAAAAAAGGTGTTATATCTGGGCAAAATCAGAAGAGAGAAATATAAATAGCCAAAATAGCATGCATTTAAAGAGAAGTTCAATTAATGTATGGTTGGAATTTTAATTGCAACCATTTAAAACATTTCCATACTATAAAGTTTACTTAACCTACACATAAAATTTCATTCTATTAACATCTGTGTGCACTCACACTCAATTTGTTTTGCTTGTTTTTTTCTTGATGCAATGTCAGAATCATAAGTTAATATGAGCGTTCTGTGGGTGCAAGTATATGGCAATTAGCCTTCCAATGAGAAAACAAAAAAGCAACCGCCATCAACCCTAGAATGGGTGTTGTGTGACAAATACTTAACACTTTGATTTTGGCTTCATTAGTAACTTTTACTGTGCATTAGATTTTTACTATAGAATCTAACTCTTAAGGTAAATAATACAATAATAGACCATTTTTGGATTTATTCATTAAATGTTCATTGAATGTTAAAACTGAAATTGTTTAAATTCAAAAGCAAACCATGTCGGAACATTATTCTGCACATGAATCCAGTACATATTTGTTACTTAACCTACTTTCGCATGAGTTTTTGCCTGAGCACCTTTTATGTTACCATACTGTAATAAACCAAACAAGTATGCTGTGCTGCAGTTATACTTTATAGTTTCTGTGGAAGCTATTTCCGTTACATCTGTGCCTTTGCTACACCACATTTCCTTTTCCTCCCACAGACTCGCTGTGATGAAGATCTGCTAAAAAGCAAGATCAAGGCACTGGAAGCTCAGCTGCAACTCTGTATGAAGGTAAGGCCTGACTTCAAACTAGTTTGTAGTAACATCAAGGGCGGAGACTGTTTTGAATTGAATTGAACACGGTGATGTGTACATCTGAAACGTTTTTAATCTGTAATTACTTCTATTATCCTAACTTGTTCTTCTGACACGTTCTGCAGAAGGTTCCCCAGGATGGACTCAAGAAAGTGATTTTAAAGATGGAGAAACAGAAGGAGGAATTTGAACAGACTGCCTTGCAGGTCATTCAGAAAACCAAAGAGGAGAACACAGAGGCACAGAGCAAGATGCACAACCTACAAGTAAGCTTCAGCAGGGACACAAAGTATATAGTCAATAGCAGGACTTTTATATTGTAAATCATGACGTGATTTTGTGAATTTAACATGACATCTTTCCACCAGGAGGCACTGCAGGCAGCCCAGGCTGAATCCGCTAGGTGGCAGAAGCTGTATGAGGAGCTGAGAGAAAACAGCAACCTGCTAAGGAAGAATCAGGATCAGTTAACTGAACAGCTTCTTCAACTACAGAACCAACTTGAGGTGAGATCACATTCACAGGAGAGAGGTGATAGTAGCAATGCTGACAGTTGTAACTGCAGCACCATATGTAAACACACAATGTAACCACGATTTCAGTCATGAAAATAAATTTAATATAGCTGCACTATACTAATATTACTCAGACCTGTTCTTAAGATACATTTACCAACATTTTGGCATTGTTTATCATACACACACTTTTATAAAATATCGAGATGATCCAACTCATACATACAGTGGGTATGGAAAGTATTCAGACCCCTTTAAATTTTTCACTCTTTGTTTCATTGCAGCCATTTGCTAAAATA